>JANHFX010016484.1:52576-80732 GCA_027560015.1 Chloroceryle amazona
AATATCCTTTGAATAGATAGATGTTTATATGCACACACACTGAATGCTCTTTCAGTCTGACCATAGTGTCCAAATTCGAAGTCAAATAGCAGTTGTTTAATATTTTCCATGAAGATTAAATTGTGAAACATGTAATTGCATGAAAGGAGGAAAAAAGTTGCATTTCAAATCTTATTTTGGTGAAATAATCTTTCTTTTGAATAATTACGAGAGTTTTTATGAGTAAGGTAGTATGTATGTCTCATTACTTCAGGCCGGTACTGTCTCCCCAGAAATACCAGTCACTCCAGTACAAAGGAGGGAGAAAGTTCATTTGTACTCACTTCTGCCAGTAGGATACTCAACACAGACTATCACAAACTGCATGACTTCTTCAGGCATGGTTTCTGAAGGGTCAGGGATTATTTCAATTAGAAATGCTGTGTTTAATGCTAGACTGATGGATGCCCCAGAAATAAGCTAATTTATTAAATACAGGGATATGGTGCCCTCTTGGAAAAAAGAGTTTTTCTTGGATGACAAGATTATATTTGGAGAGGGCACTTTCCAGCCAGTCAGTTGGAAGACACAGTAGAATTTGCTTAGTTCTCTTTTGCAATTTTGATAATCTTTGCAAACACTTCATGTTCATGGTACTCGAAGACTTTAGCCTTGTACCTCAAAGGTTGTGTAGGTGGCATTTTCAAACTAGGAGCATCGAAGACAGATTCTAATAATGAGGCTTGGTTCCCTTGCAGATCTGCATCCCAATCCTGAAGAACCCTCTGCTCTTCCGCAGTTGCTTTCGTAGAGCAGGATCTCTAAGCTGTTCTTGTGTTCAATTATTTGTAAACTTCTGGGGTAAAGAAAAAGGGAATCCAGTGAATTAAACAGCTGGTGGAGTCTGTTTGGCTTTCTGATTCCACTTCCACTTGTTGCTTCCAGTTGTAGTCATTTATCTTTGTGAAAATTTTCTCATTGGTGTTTGTTCTGGTCATACAGGATGGTGAGAAGATGGTGGTGAGAAGTTTCTCTGGCCATATAAGCTGCTAGTTTAGAGTACCATCATTTTCATTTTTGGGTTCAGTTAAGCCAAAGATGTGACCAAGCAACATGATGTGATTCAGTGTGTTCCGTAAAGTGGTACCTAATACGACACCCACCCCTAGCCCTTTGAGTATTAGAATGACAATGAATTGTTAGTTTTGTGGAGATTTAATATTTGTTATGGAAGCTTATAGGTTATATTTGACTAAAGTCAAACCCTCCTTTACATTTCTATTGTAAGCTTTGCACTAAAGTATCCATTTCTTTGGAACGGGGAGAAAATCGTTCTGGACTACACTTGGGAATGTAGCTGCTCAATATTGTAACTGATGAGCTGTGGTGCTTGGGCTGAGTATCTGCTTACCTGTCCCTCAACATCTTGCAAAAGTAATAGACTCAAAAAAGCTGATTGTTTTTAATTAAGATGCCATCTTAATCTTTTTTGCCATCTTAAATGCTAAAAGTTAAAATTTTCAGCAGTTTCATCACAAGTTAAGTTTTCTTTCATGCATTAGTACAGATTGCTTCAAACCTGTTCTCTAATAAAACTCTTCCTATTGGCGAAGAAATTCTTCTTTATCAACATGAAATAGTCCTTGGCAACGTTTTGCTGCATCTTGCTGGAATTTTGAGAGTTTGTGGTTTATAGCTGTTAGTAAATCAAGGCTTCTGAACCCTCCCTTTGTTAAATTATTTCATTTCTTGATGTTAGAACTGAATAATTTCAGTCTATGTTTCTTAACTTAGAATATTTTGGTCCTACAGGGATCTCTCCCTGACAGCATCACCGTAAATGAAGTCAGCAGTAAAAAGCAAGAGGGAAGCCTTTGATGTTAGTTAAGTCTACTTATTTTTTTTTATTTCGTTTACAGAAGAAAAAAATTGGAATAAGCAAATCATGAGCACAAAAAATATTCTACAGAGTAATTACTCTCTAGAACATATTGTGTAGGGCTGTGCATATTATAATCTAAAGTTGCAAGAATTTTCAAGACCTTTTATATGATAAAATATTTTTTATATATATTCTTAGCAATGTTTATGGAGAAATATAAATAGAAATTATATATGAAATAAAAATTGACAGAGATGGACTCCCCTTGGAGTTGTCCCGGAACTCTTCCTGGAGTTCTCTTTTGATGTTTCACATAAGCCAGGATGTTTACATCTGAATTAAATCTCTGTTAACTGAAGGCTGTATGAAAGTTATCTTTATGGGCTTTCCTCTTCCAAAAATGAGCCTTAAATGAAATTGTGGCTTACCACAGATTAAAAAAGATCCCATTTTGCATTTAAAACCCAAATATTCTATTCTGCAGTACTTTCAGTCTGTCATGATTCAGTTCAAGTGGTTGGCAAGATACATATTTTATGATTATTTGTAATAGAGTTTGCTGTAAGAACAGAAGCAAAAATTAACTGAGGCGGACAAAGTGGAATAGAAACAATTTGGTTTATATGTTCATTTTAATCATTTATAGGACACTAGAAGTGCTGACTGCAATTTTCTGAACTAATTCATGTTCTTAAATACATGTAGAGCTTTTTATGCAGCGCTGCTGTACCAAAATGCTGAGTATTAGAAAGCTGCTTCATCTGCTGACTGCCATTTCAGTTTGTACTCTCTGCAGTGAATCCCAGTAGCAGAAACCTTCTTTTAGTCTTTAATATGTAGTGTTTGGGTAAATGCTGGTTTATTTCTGCTCTAAAGTAAGAGTGATACAAACTACAGAGCAAATAAGCTCTGCAATCTAAGCACAAAGTGCAAAGCCCAGTTTACCTCGCTTGACTTTCTAATAAATCAGGTTTTAGTTTGGACCAGTTTACATGGTTGACACATTCTTGATGCCTCTTCTGATTTTTCCTATATGATGTAGAACAACTTCAACATAGTGTATTTATGCAGAGGTGCTTACATGGATGTATAGACTTGATAATAAGGAAGTAAACCTGAAAAATAACTTGGTTTTGTTTATTTTACAGACAGATTTTGGTAGAGCTCTGTCTTTCTAATTGCCATCTTAAACCTTCATTATAAATCAGTAATAAAATCTGAGCTAACACACTATTTCTTGGTATCTTTTCTGTTTGCATTACAGTCACATTAATTTTTTTCTTTCTAGAACTCATTTTGGCTTCACATAATGTAAAAAGGAGTGTGAAAGAAAGCAAAATATGACCCAGCAACTTATTTTCTGTTAATTTTTGTCACTGTTTGTTCTTATTGCATGTGTCTTATATAAGACAGTAGCTGGGAAAGGGCATAAAAGGAGATAAAGCCACGATGCTGTAGCTTCAGCATTAGCACACAGATCAATGCTCTAATTAGTGTAAGCAATTGGACGCTCATCAGTAAATACTGAAGCCTCTGTGGCCAATTAATTGTATAGCATTGTATCTACTCATTGCTTGTAACAGTGATACAATTGTAAGAGGATTTGATATTTGAGTTCAGATACTTTAGATTCACTTGAATCTTAGTAGATAATATTGAGGTGGAGAGTAATGCCTTTTTTCTTAAAAAAACAAGGGTACTGACGCACCGTTCTTAGTCCATAAGCTGGTTTAGTCACAAAAAGCTTTTCCAGCTTACCAGTAAATTGTTAATGCAAGACCCTGAAGATGCAGTTTGGAAATCAGTGCAAAAAGGGAGGGTCAGGGAGGTTAGGGAGCATTTAAATTAGAGATAAAAGCCCCATGGGACCTTATGGGATGCACCTACAAGTTTTAAGTGAGCTGGCTGTTCTAACTGCAAGGCCATTCTTGATTGGCTTTGAAAGATCCCATCAGTCAGGGAAGGTTCCTGGGATTTGGGGAAGGAAAAAAAAAAAACAAAACAACCAAACAAAAAAACAAACCAACCAAAAACCCCAAACAAATGTCATGCCTGTTTTCAAGAACAGGGATTTGGGGATTGATGTCACGCTGATCAGCCTCACTTCAGTCCTTGAGAAGGTTATGGTGCAAATAATCCTTTCCAAACTTCTTCAGGACAAGATGTTTGGGAGTAATCAGCTTGCCTTTACAAAGGGGAAACCACACCTTCTATAATATGGTGTCTAGCTCTGTGAATGAGAGGTGAACTGGGGATGTAATTTCAGCTTTAGCAAGGATTTTGACACTTTGCCATGATAGTTCTGGGCAAACAGATGATGTATGGACTAGGTAAGTGGGCGAGTGAGGTGGACTAGAAACTGGCTTAACCTCTAGGTTCAGAAGGTTGTGATCAGCAGCCCCAAGTCCATCTAGAGGTTAGTCATTAATGATATATTAAACACATTGCTACCCAGGCAGTTGGTGGCAGTTGGTGGCACAAGGTGCATCCTTGGCAAGTTTGTAGATGACGCTAAAACTGGGAAGGGTTTAAACAAAACAACAAAATCATGGAAGTGTTAAGGTTGGAAAAGACCTCCAAGATCATCCTGTCCACCCTTCTACACAACACCTCCATGACCACTTGACCAAAGTGCCACATCCACCCATGTTTTTGAACACTGCTAGAGATGGTGACTCCACCACTTCCATGGACCCCCTGTTCTGATGCTTAACTACGCTTTCAGTAAAGAAATTCTTCCTAATATCTAATCTGAACTTCCCGTCGTGCAGCTTGTGGCCATTTCCTCTTGTCCTGTTGTTAGTTATTAGGAGGAAGAGGCCAACACCAGCCTCACTACAACCTCCTTTCAGGTAGCTGTAGAGAGCGATAGGGTCTCCTCTCAGCAGTCTCTTCTTCAGGCTAAACAATCCCAGCACCCTCAGCCTCTCAAGCTTTGTTGTCCTTCTCTGTACTTGGTCCAGCACCTTGATGTATTTCTTACACTGTGGTGCCCAAACCTGGACACAGTACTCGAGGTGTAGCCTCACCAGGGCTGCGTACAGGGGCACAATCACCTCCTTCCTCCTCCTGGCCACACCATTTCCGATAGAGGCCAGGATGCTCTTGGCCTTTTTGGCCACCTGGGCACACTGCTGGGTCATGCTTGACTGTCTGTCAACCAGCACCCCCAGGTGCTTTTCTGTCAGGCAGCTTTCCAGCCAGTCCTCCCCAAGCTTGTAGTGTTGAATGAGGTTGTTGAAACCCAAGTGCAGGACCTGGTGCTTGCCCTTGTTAAACCTCTTACAGTTGACCTTAGCCTGTTGATCCAACCTGTCCAGATGCCTCTGTAGAGCCTTCCTATCCTCAAACACATCAACACTCCTGCTTAATTTCATGTTGTCTGCAAATTTACTGAGGGTGCACTCAATCACCTCATTGATAAAGGTGTTAAACAGGACCATCCCCAGCACTGAGCCCTGTGGAACACACTTGTGACCGGCTGGATTTAACTCAGTTTACCACAACTCTGCCCTTGGCCATCCAGCCACTTTTTAACCCAGCAAAGAGTAAACACCAGAACAGATTGCTGAGATGGGTTGTGGAGTCACCACCCTCTGAAATAGTAAAAATCATGAGTAGACAAGGGCTTGAGCACTGTGTTGTGAGCGGCGGTGCTAGACTAGGTGACCTCCAGACGTCCCTTCAGAGCTCAACTAATGTACATAATTATAGCTGTAGCTCACCATTGTAGGAGTATAATTCAGGAATTACTGTAAACATGCTAGCTGTGTTAATTTAATTTAGACTATATAATGCACATTACACACCTACTCTGTCCATTACGAACTAATGATAGTGTGAAAGGTATTAACACACAATTATTATTAAAGAAATAAACCATAGCCAGGTGGTCATTTTTCACTGGTTTTTCCACTTGCAGGAAAAAGCAGTTTCATAAGATCTCATCTATTGTCCAAGTGCCTGTTTTTCTCTAACTTTTTTGAAGTAAGAAAAGAAATCTCTAATTAAGAATTTCTTTAGTTTTATTTCACACATATACAGTTGGAAACTTTGAGACTTTGTGCTGTGTGGGAGTACAGATGAATTCAGGCAGCCCCTATTAAACAGCTTTGAAAATAGCAGCTCCCTTTTGTTGCTGCTCATTGCATTCCATGACCTAGGCCAGTTGGTTAGCCTGACACCTATCCTTTTTTTTTTTTCCTCTCTGCTTGCCTTTATTTTAAAAAGTTAATAGAAATTCAGTTGCTTGTTGTCTTCCAGTGTCTCAGTTCTGACAGTCTTTTACTTTCATTTCCATTCTTTTTTCTCTCCGTCTTGTTTTCCTTCTCCCTAAAGAACAGAACATCCACTGACAATAGTCTGTATGTTTAGGAAGAAATGCAATTTCAGTAGACCAGAAACTGCTCTCTAAGCTCCTATCCGCACAGTACTTAGATTTCTATCCTGCTTATATTCCCTTTTCCTTTCTGAGCTTAATTTAGTTCTAGATGTATTTGTGGCTACACTTCTTCAGCTCCAGTGCTTTAAAACACTTCGACGTACTTAACTTTTTATACCATGGATTTTGAATTTTGGCTGTGGAAAGAATAAAACCTTGTTTCATACAACATCTTATACAAAAAAAAACAGCACTCCCTCTCCCCCGCCGCCAACTGGTGAAGCTGGTTTTGTGCTTTGTTTTGCAAAGTGAAATTCAGATTGATTTCTCAAAGTTGATTGGATGGAGAGGGAATTTTTTCAGACTGAAAAAATTGGGTATTTCAAATCGGTTGGAAGAGATGCCACTGAGCTTTTGCAGAAGTTACAGTTTATTATCAAGTGCAATCTCGGAGATTTAGAGTAAGCAGCAAAAGCTCTGTAGAGGTTGTTCTGGACCAGGCTCTCCCTGCTTCACTCAACTGTTATAGAAATGTAATATTTATCAAGTGAAAATTGGATATCCAAACTTGCCGAGTTCAGCTATCTTCTCAAACGCTTGCATTCTGTCATGTGAAGCTGAGACAGGTGGAGGGATTAATTGAAGTGAAGAGGTGAAGTCCTGTAATTCTGGCATGACTGAAGCCAACTCTGTGTTCAGATACCTGTTTTCTGACCTAGTTACCCCAGATTTATTTTTTTTTACATAATATTGACCCCAATATCATTCAGGAATCTTTCTGTCTTGGCTTTTGAGAGCTGTGTGATAACGTGGCAGTGGCTTTGTTTTTAACAGAGGGAGTGAGGAAAAAAATTGAAGGCAAGACCAAGGAAATGTTTGTTGGTTATCTGAATCAGTCTTGCTTTGAGTGAAAGGTACTCAGCTGATTCTAGGTACGTTGTCATCAACAAGCTCAAACGTTACCATTTTATTCTTGAGTACTCGCTGATCTGTTGAGGGTGTTCTGCAGCATCTGTGTTCAAAACCATTAGAAGTTGTATTTAATGTATTAACATGATGTATTGTCAAAATAAACCTTCAGAACTGAAGTGGCTTCAAGAATATCCTTCTTTTAACACAGTTTTTATTGTTTCCCAGTAGGTACAATCTAGCAAAATGTTCTGCTCTTGAGTGGACACCAGTTGCTGCAAGGTCCACTCTTCGTGGTTTTGCCATCTTTGGTTAAGATTGGCCTTTCACAATAATTATTTAGTGTTTGAAGCACCAAATTTGATCACTTAAGCTGTCTCAGTTTCATTGACTGTAATTCCTTAGTGTAGTGAGTGACTAGTTAATCCAGTTGAAACAGTTTTGCTCTCCCTTATTGACTTGATTTGTTTATATTTTTCTTTATTCCTTTCAAAAGATGTCAACGTGAGAGTCCTTGGAGAAAAGCAAATCGGGAACAGTGCGAGTTTGCACTGCACTCAGGGTTAAGGGTATTTGTTTAAGCTCTATCATCCCACTGAATAGCTTGTCCATTTGTGCATTTTTGTGGTATATTTGAATGGACAACACAGTTTTTCTTTGCAAGTGCTAGTTTATTTTGGAACCATGAGAAAAGCGAAAGAGATGATTTGTTCCAAAAGATCATCTGAGGAAAAGCTATGTTCTCAGCTTAATGATGGGCATTGCTTGTCTGATGTCATCCTCTTGCAGGGGCAGGGCAGGGTGCTAGTTGTATTATTTTATATTTTGTTGTCTTTGCAGGAAAAAGTCTGTGTCTTCCCTCACCTTTTTTTTTTTTTCCTTTCAAGACCAGCAGTAGTGATCAGTCCCATTGTTTGAGGAAATTCGCTCCCAGATCAAAGTTTATGCTTTTCACCAGGTCTGTGGCTCTATCTGATTTCTACACAGATTTTTTTGCTTCTGTTGTTTTGCACGTGTACCTTCTTCTCTATGGACCTGAGAAGCCTGCAAGGGGAAGTAATGGGACTCTGAAAAGTGCACATAATGGATGCGATAAATGGGGGAAGATGGAAAATAAATTTCCTGCCAACTCCAAATCCACTTCACACACAAAACCACTCCAAGCCTCTTTATTGCAGTCTTATAGACTCAAATGTTGTCTGAATATATTTCACATCTTTTTTTTAAGATTTCTGTTACAAAGCTGCTTGGTGTCATCACTTGGAGAGAGTAATGAAGCAGCCCAGGAACTCTGGAAGTTCTGCATTCAGCCTGTTGCACCTTGGAGGGCTCTGTCCTGAGCCTTCCTTACAGCTCTGGTAACACGCATTTCTGAAAGTGGCTGGTTTAACTTATTCCAGTTTTCTGGATTAATGCCTTTAAATAATGGTGAATTGCAAAAGTTTTCCTTCAGAGAAGGTGTTTAACATTGAGACTGACACAAATCTGATTTACTTTTGAGTACTACTTAACTTTTAATGCTTTCACAGTGCAGCAGTGCCATCACAGGTGATTGTTTCTGAAGAAAAAACTGGCTGCTAGTCTATCCACAGATTAAGAAAGGAGTTGACTTTTTTTGCATGGCCTGATTTAGCTGCTTTAGGGTAAGATTTCTACACTTTAATTTTGAAAGACAAATCCATCTTTTAATGCACACAGTCGTGTTAAATTTGGGGAGAAAATAGAGGTTTATCTGCAGATGGTTCACATAAATCTTTTTTTCCCAAGCATCTTCCTTCCCTACTCAGCACACTTAGGTTGACTTTCAAGGGCTGGAATAAGAGGCATGCAATTTGCTGAGGTGAAAATGCAGGATGTCTGGCAGTAACCAGTAAGTAGGTTGTGGTGTCTTCTGAGCTCTTCTGTCCCTTTTTTCTCTTTTTTTGTATGTAGCTGAGAAACAGTTGTGAAGATGAAGATGTTCTGGGATTTGGTTTGATAAAACTTGAGTTTCACAAGTGCACTGTGAAGGGCCAAAGTAAAACCTATTCCTGTTTATAGAGGAAGTACTCTAGGGAGTACTCTAGGGCTTCTTATCCCTGTTCCCTGCAAGCAAGAGTTAATGCTACATTGTCAGCTGAAAAGGGCAGGGACAGAAGTAGGTTTTGCAGAAGGGAATTGTATATCCTGTCATTTATATTTTACTTTTTTTTATTCCCCTAGAATCTTCAGAATGGAGCTGAACTTTGGGAGCAAATATATATATAGATATAGAGAGATATAAATATAAAAAAACCCAAACAAAACCAAACCAAAAAAAAAGGCAAAAAAAGCCAGAAAAAACAACCAACCAACCCAAAACAAACCCCAAAACCCCATCACCAATTGCAGGACAATTATAAACTTCATTATATAAGTACCAAATCTGCATGTGCACCTTGTTCAAATTGTTTATTTTGAATGGATTAGGTACATGTGCAAACTTCAGTCTGCATTAGATCAATAAAATTGGGATTTATTGCAATTTAAAGTCAGTTAAAATTAAATTAACATAACTTCTGTCTAACAAGACATTTTCTCAGAATCCTATTTAGTTAAAGCACATCCTGGAAAAAAAGTACATTTACATGTGCCATGCAGAATGTATTGAGATATATCTCTGAGTAAACAAGAACTGCTTCCCCTGACAGAATGTTGCTGAATGCTAGTTCCTGTGTCTGTCTTCTCTCTAACATGTGGTGTCATTTGTTGGTGAGTACCACAGGAGAGAAGCTGACAGGAGATGCTCAGTTCAAAACAAATGTCCTTACCATGTTGAGATAAGAAGCTTACATATGATTTTTTTTTTTGGGGTGGGGGGGAAGAAAGCACAACAGTTAACTCCTGGCAAATCAGCATTTTTTTTTTACTGTGATAGAGACATCTTTGCAAATTACTGTCACTTGATGGTGTTCTTTTGTAGTTCAGCATTTGTCATCAAATGATGCTGTAGGACTACAGGTACATCTGTACCCTTCTTCTTTCTTTGCCACTTGTGTGTTGCTCATTACTTTTAAGTTCTTTTTGCCAGCCACCTAACGTTGTTTGACAGTGGAATTCTTTCTTGGGGCTTGTCTTTGCATCTCTTTCCCATTGCTCAAGGCGTGTATGGATGGTTGATGCTTGGTTTCCAACATAAAGCACATCTCAGATATTTCTTTTCTTTAGGGGTTACTTTGTAAATTAATTTATCACCTCTGAGAATAATCTATTTTTCTTTTACCCTTATAACTCTTTTTTGCCATAATAGGTCTCCTGCCTGGTGTCAACTTGCTAGTTTTAATTTGACTTAAGTCAATAATTCTTTTTCTACAGAACTGTTAACACAGATATTTCATCTTGTTTTGTGATGATTTCCTTCAGGCTTTTTCCTCATCCATCTTTGCACTTCTGTTACTTTGCTTTTGTAGATGCAGGTTTGAAGGACCTGCTTTCTAATTTTTTTCTCAAATATAGCTTCTCCAGATATGCTAAATCAGAATGCCAGTGTAGATAGAACATTTAAGGTACTCTACAATTGCCCCAAAATGTCCATGACTTGTCAGGATGATGAAGCTAAGCCTTGTACCAGGTGAAACAAATAATATATTGGATAGTTGATAAAATATCTCTATGGTCTGTAAGTGATTACTCTGTATCTTGGCTGCTTGCTCTGAGGAATTAAAAACTTGAAGTGGGAATAGTGTTATGAACTTTGATATCAGCTACTCTTCAAACTTGCTTTATTTTGGTTCTGGGGAACCCAGAAAGCTTCTTAAGGAAGCAGAATAACCTCCAATGAAATGCTATATTTAAGCCCTTTAAATTTTAAGTCTAAAATGTGTCGAGTTCCTTAAGCCCACCAATTCCATGTTAACAAAATAGATGGATTTTCTGTGTTCTGTAGCTTTAAAGTAAAAATGTCCAAGGCTCTTTACCTTTAGGAAACTCCTGAAATATATCAAGATAGAATATTGCATGGAACTATTATACTAAAGATGAGTTATGTGTACACAATATGTGCATACATGAAGCATGAGCAATTAATTGAATTTATTTTAACCTTAAAATTATTGTATCTCTTAGAGAGAACATCCATGTAGCCTCAGACTCTTCAGAGTAATGTGTGAGTATCTGGACAGGAGGAAAAAGGACTAAGGAAAAAGACTATTGCTTTGAATAGTTCTGGAGGAGTATAACATACAACAACTTTCACAGACTGAAGTGTTAGCAACTTTCAGTTACCTTTTGTTATTTTCTTGAAAGAGAGTTCAGTTCACTTATAAGGATAACAACATGTAAGTGTATCAGAGAGACTTACCAAAGATGTGAGGATTAAAGATGTTACGTGATATTTGGCAAAAATTAAGTTACTGAATCTTTGTGCTTACTTGAAATGACAGAGCCATATTAAAGGATAAAAAAAAGCTTAGGCTCATGAATCAGTAGTGTAATATTTGTGAGATGTAATTGCAGTTAAGTTTTAACAGCTGGAGTGAGCAGACTGTTGGAATGTTTGAGATTTAATTTCTAGAAGCAATTGGGGAAAAAAAATTAACACAATGCAAATGACAATTCTGAGTCCCTCCTTTCCTGATAATTGACATCTATGGGAGCAGGTGTAAGTTATTAATGTTTTGTTTTCATGGTGTGGGGGGGAATCAACTTGCTTTTTGTTCCTCTTCTTCTGGGGTTTCTTGGATAGTTCAGAGAAAATGTCATTAAATTTGGGATCTGTGATAAAGTCTTGTTCGGGTTTTCTGCTTTAAATGCTATTTGGGTTTTAGCAGAGGACAACACAGTTTAAACAAACCAAGAAGTGCTAACTGCATAATGATTAGTGGTTAGAAGCAAATGAAGATCTATTAGGTTTGTTTACTGCATTCAGTCAGTGGTCTAATTAAATATTTATAACAAAAGGCATTTAAGGGATGCCAGCATTGACCGTGTTTTATGCACGTATGAACAAGTGAAATATATTGGAGTTGACATAGGTTCTGTGGTTACTTAGAGTTTGCTAATACAGAGTAAAAATATGTTTGCTTAATGTACAATTAATACCAGTTTTTAACCCTGAATTAAGAATAGTCTGAGTGAACTTTATATGAACAGATACTTAATTGTCATTGAGTTTTGATTTGCAGATCTTTGTTTCCTCACCATTCAGATGAATAGACAAATATTTGAATAAACCTAAGTGGTGTGTTTAAAGTTTGACGTCCTTTATTTAGAAAAAGGAAAATAGGGATGACATTAAATTGGACATATTTTTAAAATACTGGTCCAAATTCCACAGACACCACTGCAAGTAATGTTTGTGTGGTCATCTCAAAGCCAAAAGATGCTCTCTATGTCACTGCAAAGTTCATGTAGAGGGAACCAAACCCCTTTCTTTCACCTCTGGCATTACCACAACCAAAGGTTGTCGCTCATGCCCTGCAGCTGAGGGGATCAAGGCTTCCCACACCCCCCGGGGTGGGCTGGTAGCAGTCCCCGAGTTTTTTGCCTTCCTCTGCAGCATTGAGCACAGCCAGAGCTCCTCTGGGCCATTGTGGCTAGCTTCTTGCCTGCTGCTCTTGCACTTCCAAGGTGCCACTCATGCCCTGGGTCTCAGGAGTGAGCTCTGGTGTTCTCTTGGATGCATTTCCCCAGGTGTTCTTGTGCTAAATAGCTTGTGCTTGGAAAGGCTCCAGGCTTGATGCCCCATCAGGAGCCACCACTTTTCAGCTCTTCCTACATGCAGTACAAGCCCAGGACAAGCACTTTTCATGCGTCACTGGCCAGGAAGCACAGTGAAGCATTTTCTTTTCGGCCAGGAAGTATGCTTGTCATTGGTATGAGCATACTTCTGACAATACCCCCTACACCCCTCATCTTTTGTACGAGATCAGCACTGATCCTCATTCTTCAAGGTCTCACTCCTCAGGAAACAGGGACTGTTTGGCCTTTATTCCTGCTTCTACTTGCTGTGACTTGCCTTTGCCAGACTGCAAGGGATATTTTCCAAGCTAAAGTGAAAAAGGCATCAACCCGTTCCTGTCTCCACCAAGCACGTTGTGTTAACGCTTGTGAGCATCAGCTCTTAAACAGATTCAGAAAACTAAAATAAATACAAGTGGAAACAGGATTTGATTTTAACCTTTGTGATCTGTGGCCTTGGAGCTGAAAAAACCCCAGCACTTCAGGCAAATAAGTCATTGTTGATCAGCTGGCTGTGAGGGCAGGGAACAGAACAGTGACACTGTGATTTGCACGTAGTTCTGCATGACAAGCTATGACGTAGGTCTGAAGGGTTCATCCATGAAAGCAGCTCTCTGCGGTGCAAGTCCCAGGCCCCTCCAGGAGACGGGGTCAGAGGCGAGCGTACCTCCACCATGGCTCGGGCAGGGAGCTGTAGGTGACACCACCTTCCCTGGGCCCTTAGGTGGGAGATGGTGTGGGTGGGGACTGCAGGGGAGGCTGGTCCCAGCCACTGAGGCAGAAGTAGACTCCCTGCTCCTGTGCTCTGCTGTGGACATTTACACTTGGCAGCTCTGGAGACCAAGCGTGTCGGGGGCAGTACAGAAACCGGCTCCTCTTCTCGTGGGGGCTGAGTGTGGAGATGGCTTTTACTGTCATTTCAGTATTAGAATCTGGAATAAGGGGAATGCCTTGTTTTCAGTGCTGATGCTTTTTGTGCTAATTACACAGGTATGTGTGTGTATACCTGTACATGAATGCATATCTGTACATACATATATATGGTTTGATTATCATGTTACACGCTGGTTTTGACTATCAACACCTCAACCAGCTGGTAGAAGAAGGAATAGAATACACTTTGAAGAGAAACATTAACCTGTGCAAACCACGATGCTGCCTCCTTAGAGTCCCCTGCTCCTCTCTTAGGAAGTTTCCATCTTTTGAAATGACTGGATCACAACAGTTGTCTTCTCTGTGTAATTTCAGTTCCTCTCCTAGAAGCGTGGGGTTTTCCAGAAAAATTACTTGTTCCTGTATAATTTAAACTGTATAGTGATGCCTCTCCCCAACGAGATTACAAAGAAACTGCTCTTGAAAAGTTTGGTTTTGCAAATTAAATACTTTTGTAGATTTTTAGAAACTATATTGCAATATAAAAAAGGTGTTAAAGAACTACACACACAGCTGAGCTCTGTAAATGTCACGTTCTGATACTGTAACTTCTTTGTATCGTTCTGCTGTCTAGAATGTAGACTAACATAACTCTGTCTTCATGGCATGGTGCTGTTTTTCCTTATGTGGAAGAGCTATAAACTTACAAAATGATCTTTAGACGTACAGTGGGCATTGCCAGGACATCCAAGTTGTGTGTTGACTATGACTTCCTAAGAAGAAACTGCAATATTTGGCTGTTGTAATTGCAATATATTTCTGGTAACTTCGGCTGCTTTAAGTTTCTGTGTGTCAAAGACTTGATATCAACTGTGGTTCCCCTGCCTTGCTTGATGCTTGTGCTACTAACTGTGCTAATTTTATATATTTATTTCTTTGAAAATTTTGTCATCTCCAAGACTGTAATGTCTGGTGAACAACGTGGTCTTGAGTAAAGCAAGCTTTGGATTCCTGGGGAGTAAACCAACAATGCCTTTGCTATTTACTCAGCACATACCTTCTTTTCTCCCCCCTCTCGACCTTAATGTTTTGTGCCATGGTGCTGAGCTGAAGGCAAGGGCTGAGCTGGGGCATACTGTGAGTGCTCTGCCACTCTCTGTGGGGACAATGGCTGCAGTGTCACGAGGGCCTACACAGGGGCTGTTGATGGCGTTTCTGTGGAATTGCAGTGGTCTGTGGAGTCTTCTGAAATCTGTAGGATAAGCAAATGCAAGAATTCCTTTAAACTGCCAGGCCTCTGAAAATGCCATGTTGTGGCCTCATTGATAAATGCCACAAATAGCAGAACAGGCATGAAGGACTTGGTTCAGACTGGGAGACAGCGTGCCATTCATATTCAAATTGTAACTGTGGAAAGAAATTCTCATCTTTCCCACCCCTGGGTATGTGTTGTGAGTCATCTGCTCTGAAACTTTGTCTCCTGTCATCTGCCATCTCTAGTAAACCGATTTTTTTTTTCCCCTTAAACCTGGCTCACAGAAGTAGGGCCTGGACTTGCTTTTCATTACCAGCACTAGGGAAATACGGGATGCCCTTGTTAACATTCCCAGTTCCAGGTACAAGAACAAAAGATGCTCCATGAGGCAATGGTGTTCCCCCATGGCCAAGAAGGCCATCCTGGGATGCATTAGGAAGAGTATGGCCAGCAGGTTGAGGGAGATTCTCCTACTCCTCTACTCTGTGCTGGTGAGGCTGCATCTGGAGTAGTGTGTCCAGCTCTGGGCTGCCCAGTTCACGGACAATGAAGTGCTGGAGAGGGCCATTCGGGTGGTTAAGGGCCTTGAGCACCAACCATATGAAGAAAGGCTGAGAGAGCTGGGTCTGTTTAGGTTGGAGAAGAGGAGGCTGAGGGTGGATCTTGTCACCGCTTATAAATATCTGAAGTAGCAGATAACAGGAAGATTGGGCCAGGCTTTTTTCAGTGGTGTCCAGTGAGAGGACATGGGGCAGTGGCAGTAAACTGGAAATCAAGAGGTTCATAGAATGGGTTAGGCTGGAAGGGACCTTATAGATCATCTAATCCAACCTCCCTGCCATGGTTAGGGACACCTCTCAACTAGACTTGGCTTCAACCACAACAGGAGAAAACGTGAGGGTAACAGAGCACTGGAGCAGGCTGCCCACAGAGGTGGTGCAGGCTCCGTCTCTGGAGACTTTCAAAAGCTGTTCCTGTGTGACGTACTCTAGGTGAGCCTGCTCTGGCAGGGGGGGTGGACTAGGTGGTCTTTAGAGGTCCTTTCCAACCCCTACCATTCTGTGATCTTCAGGACTAATTGCCAGTTGCTTAAGCTATGGTAATACTGAGGAAATACCCTTTAAGAGTGTGTTAAAATGGTGATCAGTCTTCAGTCACTATTATAAAATAGTAGACAAGGATATTGAAAATAACCTCAAATAAAAAGATATTTTTTTTCTTTTTGTTCCTGACTTTCACAAAAGTTATTCTTAGGAAGACTAAACTTTAAGATTGTTTTTTATTTTTGAGTATCTAATGAATTTGTTGGGTACTGAGAGAGTTCACAAGTCTACAGATAGAAGACAACTCTATGTTTTTATTTCTGCCCCTCAAAACCTCTGCATTACAGACACTCACCATGTTCCTTATGTTCTGCTTACACTTGTATGCTGGTCTGATCACTGACTTTTAGTGGTTGTCTTGGGGTTCTTTCTGCTTCTTGAAGATGAAAAAGTGCTTTATTTTTCTTGAGTTGATATCCTGTGGTTTGTGGCAGTCAGGGACATGTATGCCAAAATGCTAGGAATACAGAAGGCAAGAGAAATCAACACTGTAGGAAGTATAATAATTTTTAGAAGATAATATAGAAAAGGTTGATTCACATGAAGTCTTCCTTTATTTTAAAAGCAAAGGAGCAGAAAAGCTAAGAACTATTTAGTGACACTTAATGATGCAAAATATTTAAATCAGTTTAGGTACTGAATTTTCCTTGGGCATTAAAATCAACTTTTTTGATGAATTGAGAAAACTTGAAATGCCTTTATTTTTGCCTGTGGTATGTACAGCTTTCAAAATAGGGTGAATAGTGTATCATAAGAAAGTCTACAGCTTTATAATATTTCTTATTGCTATTTTCCTGACTAATACCATAGAATAGCAATACCTTTAATTAAGGATTTTACTGATACTATTTCTGTCTTGTTTTTCTTCTTTTCTTTTTTTTCTTCTTAGAAAAGAGCAAAAGGACAAGTGCTGTTTGACAAAGTATGTGAACATCTCAATTTATTGGAAAAGGACTATTTTGGGCTGTTGTTCTATGAGAATTCAGAACAGAAGGTAAGTCTGTATGAGGGGGTTGTTTTTCTACATTGCTACTGGCTTCAGCAGTCTAATGAGGATTATTGTATTACATGTATAGCATTGCAAGCAAACTTCTGAAAAATGTCAGTTCTGATCTGCTGTAAAATAGCAGCATGTTGAAGATGGTGCTGTGCGTGGTTATATGTAACAAAGTGCCTTTTGATTGTTTAGAGTGGTGGAATATTTAAAATATCTACCTTTTTTTTTTTTTGAGAAAACTTAGTAGTTGCTGGGTTTTATAGTAAACCAGTAAAGTAGTATGCCATCCCTGAAAGTCAAAATAGGAAATTTGAACTACTATCTTTGCCTTAAGTCCCACAACAACTTGAATTTCTGAAAATTTGTAATTATTTACATTAAAGCAAACAACCAAACCAACCACAAACAAAACAAAAACCAAAGCCCAAACAATCCCCAAAAAAACCCAAACCCAAAAACCAAACAAAACTTTGGGTGATAAATGATAATAATAAATAATTTTCTACCTGACTTTCCAATAATTTCCTTGCCTTTTCTTCTGTATGTTTGAGAATGCTTTGAACAGGAACACGGAGGAAATTTTGTCCCTAAGTTTGTAACTCGTAGGCCTTTGAGTTCTTTTTTTTATTAATTTTAAGCTTGCCACTTGTAAAGATGGGACTGGAACTGGCCCATCACCAGTATTGAATGCAATGTTGCAAACGAATGGTGTTTTGATAGGACTACATTCAAAAGGAGCTTTTCAATACCATTTGGGATCTTATTTTCAGTTTTCTTTTGCACTTGCTTACATATTGGAAGGTTGAGCACTTCTAGATTGCTGAGCTGAGAAAAAACTCAAACCACTCAGCAGCAAACCTTCCGCTAATTGCCAAAAGCCAGTTCAGCTTTTCCCCGGATCTGAACCTTTACAGTTAGTTATGGGCTGGCTGTTGCTTTGGGCATTAACTAAAGATAGACCTGCAGTCATCTTCTCCCTCCTCAGGAAAACAGACTGATAATTAGAAATTGAAATGGAAAAACATGCATTGCTTTTTAATCTCTGTGTCAGGAAATATCACTGCATGACTCCTCAGTCTAGAAACTTTGCCTTTTTTTCTGTCATCATTTTGATCCCAGTGCTGTGTTTGAAACAAAGTCTTATTTAGTGGTCTGAATAAATTGGAATTTCTGACAGCTTCCCTTCAAATCCAGTTGTTTTCTAGAGTTACTTGCTTTCCTGCAAGGCTTTCTGGGCAGCATTGAGCAAAATACTCAATCCCTCTGTATGGGAAGCCCATATATGAAATGAGATTGGTGTATTTTTACGTGGATATCTTTACTTTTGTTCTTGATTTGTAAAGAGTTTATAGAAATGAGAACTTCTCTGGTGTAACAATGAAGAGCATCTCAGTTGCTCCTCTGAGTAATATCGTAATCTTAATTATTATTTGCTATTTTCAGTTGTCCCTTTATTTGTGCTGCTCTTGAAAACCTGTACTGTACACACAGAGCCACAGTCTGATCTCTGGCAAGAGAGGAAAGGTCTAATAGCAGATCTGGGATCATTAAACTATACCAGGAAATAGCCCACTTGAGTGGGGAGCCTTTGGCTTTTGAAAGTAGAGCAGGAAAGTCTGGATTATGTAGCCATCTGGTTTTGGGTTCATTGTTTTTGGTTTTGTTGTTGTTTTTTTTCCTTTCTTGATGTGTTTCTCATTGCACTGTGAGATTTCTTGGTATTACTTAGTTGTGTGAATGGAGGAACAGAGTACTACACCTTAAAAAGAGCTCTTCTGTTTTATTTTTATATGTCTTTGTCCTTGGAGATATTAAAAACTTCACTTGGATACGAGCCTGAGCAACCTGATCTAATTCAAAGCTGTCTCTGTCTTGAATCACAACTGGACCAGTTATATCTGGAGGTGCCTTTCAGCCTGAATGAGTCTTTGGGCTCCATACCCATTGACTATGAAGGTGTTACTGTAGCAATATTCATAAATGAGGTACTTATGTAAATTAAGCAAGAAATATCTAGATAGTAGGGTCCCTGTGGTTCGATTATTTATACGCCCATGCTAAGTCTAGCACTCTATTCAAGAACAAAGAAGAGTAGACCACTTGTCACCTGAATTATGGTCAGCAGCAGGCTTTCATTTAAAAACATCTGGGGAAATCTGGTCCAGTTTGTTAGGAAGACTCAAAAGCCACAGTTGTTGGATTTTTTCATCTTCATACAAGTACATTCTTACTGTTATGTGGAGAAACATAAAAAGGAATCTCTCTGAACAGATTTACATTTCCCACCTCCTGCTTCCTATTGCAGGATTAAGCCTAATTTATGGTGAACTGCAGGAACTACAAGATGCTGAATGTCAGCGAGTAACAGTGAAGGAGGGGTTTATTTTAGACATTTCCTGGGTGGATTGCCAGGTTGTTTATGCTCTAGGTTGTACCCAAAGTGCCATTATGTGGATGGTGCTAGGCATCTGGTGCAGCTCTAAGTTGTGATTACTGGGTGAGTGGCAATACCCAGGTTTTCAAAGACGAATTTGAACACGTGGGCTTTGGCATGAACTGGTCACTTGGCTAAGTGCTTGCACTCTGTGGGTTGGGCAGTCTGTACTGTAAATGCACATTTATATAGGCTTGCTTAATTTTACTGCTGTTGTCACTCAAGTTACCCAATTCAAAGCTACCCCTTTTGTACACCACCTCGTTTGAAAGTTCTTACACTGCTAATGGTGTAAACATTCCCTGGTAAGGTGAAGGGTAGCTACTGCAGTGTCTCAGCACAGCAGAGGTAGTGGTTGTGTGCTGAGAAGGTTCCCCTTCCCCAGCTGCCATTTCTTTAATGCTGATAAATTGAAATTCTATAGCTGCACAGACTGTGCTTAGTGAGGTTGTAGCACTCTTCTTTGTTATTAAAGTGATTTTTTTCTTTTTTTTTTTAAATACATGGATGAAGACTATTTAAATTGCTTTCAGCATGTTCAATATTTTCGGTATGTTTTTCATGTATTCTTCTGTCTTAGGACTTTTAAGTGTCTCAACTTACTTTTTAAAAAAAAAAAAAAGAATAAAAAGATTTAACATTCTATGTTTTGATGTAGTTAGTAAATGGAAGGGAGTGGGAGGGCTGATAGCTGTGTTCAACAGTAGCTGCCCAAGAAAGTTTGGGGACTTGGAACTTTTACTGATGTTCGGGCCTTCTTTCTTTGTTGGAATCCTTTTTTCATCCCAGCACCAGTTCTTTCTGATGGCTTGTTTTATTTTTTTCCCCTTCTGACTGTTGCCTCTTCAGATTAAAATGCCACAAATCTTTGACCTCTGAGCCAGCCAGTACTAAATGCTGAATGATGTGTTTTTCTCATTCTTGTGCACTCGTCACAGCCACCCATTTATGACCCAGCTGTTGAACTTGACAGCAGCTGTGGGGTGTGGAAACTGAATGCCAGGCACTCTTCTGAATTAGAGTTGCTCCCTAATGCACCATCAGGGTACCATTGGAGGAGGAGTCCCATTAACTTTTCTCTATGGGTGTTCTGTGCAGCTGGGAGAGATGTTATGTCTTCAGATCAGACTGAGTTTTGTTAGCTTTAATGCACATTTAAAAACTATTTAGGTCAAATTACTCATTAATGATTTCTTCCGTTGTTTTGCAAATGTTACATTTATTGGTATAAAGTTTAGTTAGTGATTTCATTGCATTACACCCTGAAAAGTTCATGAATGCTCCATTCACACTGTAATTGGGCTGCAGAAGTGTTAGAAAGCTTTTGCTCTTATGTTCTGGGCAGCAGCTGGAAACGCTGCTTTTCTGGATTTGGACAAAATGCTTTTGTACTAGTAGAGAGCATTTTGTTGTTCCTTGACAGTTCATTACTTTGTCTCTTCTATAACCTTACCGTTGACAAATTAAACAAATAGATTTCTGCCTGCTGGAGCAAAGCAGTGCGTATACACTTTGTCTTTTGTTTTGGAAGACAGACCTGTCTATTCTGTATTAAGAGGTCTGTTTCAGGGTATATTCTTTCAACAGTGTTTGTTTTACCCATAACAAAAGGCACAGATGCAAAAAGCCCCAACCCTGTAATTATGCATCTAAATGGAATATAAACATTTGATTTTATTTGACAGAACAGTAATAAAGCTGTTGGCAGTGTCTGCTTCCAATAGGGTTTCTCCAAGTTTAGAAAATCAGAGAGTGAACTGTATAACTTCTGTAAAGAAAGGATTATTCCTCTCATCTGGGAGCATGTTCTGTATTCCATATAGTATATTCTTTTCTCCTACTTTATAGTGATAAAAGGTAAAAGCACTGCAACTAGCATATATTCAGGAACCCTAGTTTTCTGCTGCAGTTATGCCATGGTACATTCTACCCTTACTTACTTTTACTATATCTAAAATTTAAGAGTTTAAGCCAAAACTGAAAATCTAGGATGATAACTGTAGCTGAAGTGAGTCTTGGCTAAAATTCTTTGCAGACTTCTGTTGTCTTCTGAGGCCTTTCCACATCAGGGGTCATCCAACGGGTAGCAGTTTTTCTGAGTTCAGGAGGATAAATGGTATCCAGATTTTTCTGAGGAGGGTTTTATATCTCTTCCTTTGTAACTATGTTATGGACTGTGCATCTCTGGAAGCATTAGAGTAGCTGTGAAACATACAGGTCGCAGACTTCTTTTATGAAGCAAGATATAGGAAATTCCCTTTTTTGTAATGAAATCTATATAAATGATAAGCATTTTTTGCTTTTCACTTGCAAACAGTATTTGTCTAATGTGTACATGCTGCATTTGTGATTAAATCAACTTGGACTAAGGCCACTTACAATGAAGAACCTGGTATTTTGGGTCTTACTCTTCATCAGCAGAGTAATCTAAATATTATTAAGGACTGGCACTAGTGCAAAAACAGTTCCACATTCTCCTAATGCATACAGACCATAAAACTGTAGCCTAGCACATTTTGTGACCGTGACATAAATTTGAGTGGAAAAGCCTGTAACAAAGACTGAGGGATATGGTACTGGAAAACAATGGTTACATCTGGAGTTTGGTACCACAGACTGAAAGATGAGTCCCATTATACCCGGTATCCCCTGCTTGGCTAGGTTAGGTAAGAAACGTTGGTAGGGATAGGCCTTTAACAACATTTGTGCTGGCACTGAGGTCCCCTCTGACTTTAAGCTGCTAATATGTAATTTGTGGAAATGCAGATGTTGGCCTTGACCTTTTAAGTCAGTTGTTAATTCTTCCCTACTTTGCACATGCCTTTGGAATGTGCTAAGTCCTACTGGCAGGCTTGCTGTGTGCATGTGTGTTTCTGCCATGTATAGGCTTGTGTTCGTGCGTCTGGCCCTGGGAAATAAAGGTTCAAACACTTGATAAAGTAAATTCTCCGTAACTGCAGCTAAAAGGCTTATGTTTCTAGTCTCTCAATCTATTTTCTAGCATCTAGGGTAAAATTAGTAGACAGGATTGTCTGCATTACTGAGGACTATACATTACTGACTTCTTAGTCTCACTTCCTGAAGTTATATTTTTGGATAATCAGTCACAAAAAGTCACTTTGCACGTATCAGTAGTAACCGAAATGCTACGAGCTATTTCATATGCACAGATTAAATAATTTTGGTATTGAGGATAGAACACAGTTAATAGTGAGCCATCTAAATATGTAAAACTGACTTCATTTGCATTGCCTAAAATAGAGCCAAGGATATAAATATGAACCTTGCCATTGTATCAGTGTTGATGTCGAACGTGTTCATCGAGAGCTTTGCTTTGGGAGAGGTCAGAAAAAAACCCATGACATTGATTAGGTTTTTCCAAGGACCTTTGAATTGCATCAGATCTAAAATTTATAGGTCTCAAGAGGCATGATGGGAGTAAAGCTTTGAATTTCAAGAGAAATACCAACTTAAGTAACTCTCTGTGGGTGTGTAAGCATGGCTGTGTAGAGATCACACAGCCGTTCCTGAAGTGGGTTTATGTCAATAAAAGGAGTATGAGAGAAAACAGCTTTTGCCAAATATAAATTGCTAGACCACCTCCACTGTAAGACTAGCCACTTGTTTAAATGGCAGGGCATAAATAGTCTAAAGCAGTAAGACAGCCACGAAGGGAGTGGAATTGCACAGTTTCCTTTACGCACGTGGGTGGGGAGACTTGCTAGTGAATTGCATGTGCAATTTCCCAATTCTCTGGGTAATTTCAAACAGAACAGTTGTCTGAACGATACAAACTTCAAGTGCATTGTATGAAATTACTACACCATCTTCATTCTGGAATGATACTGAATTCTGGTTATGGGTTGCTTTTTTTTTTTCCAGAACTGGCTAGATTCTTCAAAGGAAATTAAGAGACAAATTCGAAGTAAGTACTTCTGTATTCAGATGTTATTTTCCTTTTATTTCCTCACAGAAGTATTCTGCATAAACTTAGTAGCCTGGATATTGACATAAATTGTATATTATGGCATAAAAATAATTTATATCTGATAATGATGCTTTCAGCCTTAGAACAGAAAGCAAAGCTTCTACGTCTTTCCACTGTCCAGGATGGAGAGAAAGAATCACTTAGCCTCCTGCTGTAGAAGTTAATCATTATACTAGCTGCTGCCCCAAAATTTTCCTGAGTGTTATGTGACTAAAATGTGATCTTTTTGTATGCTGAAACAGTAGACCTGTTTCAACTTTGTGCTGGTATTTGTGTAATGGGATGAACAATGCCATATTGCAGATAGATTGTGCTTGTTGCTATAGGACTTTCTCATTTCAGAGACTCACCAGAAGAATATGAAACTATAAAATGAGAATCAACATATCTTAAAGAACATGTACATTATTTGATACTGATCAGTCCAGAATTACCTGGGACTGAGGAAGACAAAGTAAGAATCTTGTAGTCTCCCTCAAATCATATTCTGCACCAGGTTATCTCTCGCTGTCAGGATCCTCAGGCCTTCCGTGTGAGCTCTTACTTGTTCAGGTTGGCCTTTGGCTGGGCAGTTGTGTTGGATCTCAGCAATTACTGATACTACTTCAGCAAATGAAAGTGATCCACAAATTACTGGCCCTGTTCTCGGGGCTTCAGAGGTGGACAGAAAGCTTGTTTGCTTTCAGCCAGGCTTATCTCTTCTGGAAAATGGATTGTTGACTTTTTTTTTTCACTCATGTAATTGGATATCCACTGGCATGTGTTAAAAGCTCTAATCAAGTCAGTCAGGGACAGGTAGGATAATTACATTCTGTCACTATCTTCTTGAAAATTGCCTCATCTGAAGAGGATTCAGGAGATCTTCAGCGTGAACGTTGTGATGATACAAGCAGTAGCAGTACAAACTGACCCTGGAACAGCCAGATCCCAGACTTCACAGAGGGAGTGGTGCTTCACCCTTACATAAAATTTAATTTAAGAGTTGATCTGTGAGATGTTATAGATACACTTAGTGGAGAACACACGATATTCCACTCAGTTTTGTCTATGGGTATTTTCCTAACTCCCATTCTCAGTGAAACAGAATTGAATGAGTAAACTACATAAAGCTGATTTCATTGTAGTGTTTATTGCAACTGAAGATCAATCTTCATCTGCAATTTAAATGTTCCTGGTTATGGGCAAAGATTAGAGATGGGAATGTATAAACTGGTTTGGAAAGCCTAATTATTTGCTTTTATTGTTTGTGTAATTGAACGATATGAAACTGAGTTATAGAACTCATCTTTCTCTTCACACAAATTTTGACACTATTTTGGGATATATTATCCTGGTTTTAATGTGGACGTAATTCATTCTGTTCCAAATGGAAATTAGATTTGTACGTTGTGCAGAATACTTTAAATCAAAGGTAGTGTTATGTCAATTAAACCTATTTCTAGTCTGAAGCATGATTAAGGTTTTTTTTATTGCAAAATATGCTTCCATATTACATATCCTGTGTTGTATGTCTTGTAAGAAGAGAAGATTTGGATGGTCTGAGGACAGAATGGATTGGTATAGAGGATTTTTATTCTGCTTTTTTTTGTGCATTCTCACCTAATAGAGGATACATTTAACTGGTTTTGCTCTTTAACTGTAAAACTGTCTAACTACCTTTTGTCAAGGAGATGCTTATTTATCTAGAAAGATTCTAGGAACTCATCACAGTAGCCAGAATATGACTAATCTGATCTAATGTAGGTGACCTGTGTCCACCTGAGGTAAATACACTTGTTTTTGAAGGAACAAGCACTTTCAGGTGGTGAGTGCATTCTCAAATACGTGTCTGGGAGGTGAACTGAACCAAACCTAATGCCCCTTTTTGCTTTGATTGACTATGATGGGAGTCAGTGGTGCCTTATGTATATAAGAGCATCTCAGCAGCCTAGTGTGGAAGGAACTATGTGCACTAGCATCAAAGTGATAATGGTTACGGTAATACAAAAGTCATTTTCTTTTTAGAAAGAGTGATTAACTGAAGTTCTGAAGATAGTAAACTTAATTCACTCAATACAGTTCAATTACTGATAGAGGTGAGGGGAATTCTCTGTAATGGAAGTGGATTAGAACAGATTAAATGGTACAGTAGGTAAAGGCAGCTGGTGACAAATCTTGGGCTGTAGTTTTAAGCCTTTCACTTTATTCATGTTGAAGACTCTTCTCAACATCCTTTTGTTAATGGGCATCTAGTCATTCAGACTGGGGAGTTTAAACACAGCCAAATGCAATTCTGGCCTAGTCTTTGAGACCTGTTTAGCCAATAGTTCTGGGAACGTCATGGAGTTGAAATGCATTTGTTTTACATTCTTGGTTCTGTGGTATATTCTACAACACAGCTTGAACAACTGGTCAGGGAAGAGAACGATGTAGAAGAGCAATGATGTGGTTAAATAGTTACATATTCAAATTACACAGTGGACCAAATGATGATAAATTCATAAATACAACTCTCTGAGAATAACATGAGTTTAGAACTTTGCAGCATGGTGTTCTAAAACGTTTAAGAAATCTGAAGTTTGTATTTAAAGTACTAAGGAAAGTTGGAATTAAGGAAAGGGCTTGCACATTAAATGTACAGCTCCAGCTGGCTGTTTTCAATGCCATCAAAACGTATGGTTATGCTCAGGCATCAAAATCTGGGCAGCACTTTATGAGGGGTCACTTTATTTTATATCCATCTCCTTCATGTAAATTACAGTATATCTGTAAAAGTTACAGCTAATTTTGATCTAAGCTAATGACACTAGAGTCTAGCTTATAGCTGGTGAAGACAGCTAAGTACCTGTGCCAAGGGAAGAGTTGTCCTGCAGAAGTGCCTCTGTATCTCTACTAATTATAAAGAATGATTTTGCAGTTTGAAGATGTCCATGAGCTGAATCTTGTCAGTCCAGCCAGGACTGTTTGAATTCTGCTCTTTATGCAGTTTTTAAAATGTGGGCTAGATGTTGATCTTTCTTATTTTATTGATTTTTTTTTTCTTGGTGGTAATTTAAGAAAAATGAGAGAAGTAATTTTCTTCATTTTATGGGGCCTTTTTTCCATCTGCCTGTGAGTAGTGTGTCTGTCCTAGTCACACAATACCCAAAAACCTTACTTGAGACACAAGAGATATCATAAGTAAAAGCCAGAAAAAGCCTTTACTGGAAAAAAAACCTTACTGATTTCCCAGTTTAGAAGGGGTGAGTCATATTAATTGTATGCTGCTAGCTGGTTGGTTATATTGCATTCTTTTTCTCTAAGAATGTGCCTAAAGTTGCCACAGAAGCATTTTTGAGGTAACAAGCCAGCTGGAAAACATTTTGACATTTCTATAGCCCATATTATTAAATATCAAAACAGAGAGCCTTATCAGGGAAAGAATGTTAAATATCATTGTAAATATCTTTTTGTTTGTTTGTTTTTGTCTTGGCCACAAATGTAAAGCACCAGTTATAATGTGCATTATTGTGTGAAGACAATTACATTTGTGTTATCTGAGTTCTGTGGCTATAAACAGTACGTTGTCGTGAGAAGTATAAATATAGACTGTGCACATTGTTATACACTTGCTAGTCTATATGCAGGGCATAAATGTGCTTTCAGTAATTAGGCAAAATGTAAGGTTACCAACAGTCCAGAAAATATTTCGTACCAAGTCAGCTACAACATTTATCAGTGGATTAGTTACAGAATAACTAGGAGTAGACAACTGAAGTTTTTCACATAATCTTTACATGTGGAGAATTTATGCTCTTAATATACAGTAAACCATTTAGTGTAACATTTTAGGCTTTGGCATATTAATCTAGATTTAAGCATGCTTTTGCTTAAAAAATGCACCTGTTTTTAAGAATTTGAACATATGAGAATTTAAACTTTAATATATCATTATTTCTGTTAGTTGCTAAAGGTATTGTTTCTCAAAAAATATTTTTGAGTCTTCCATGCATTCTGTATGAATATGAATAATTTACTTACTATCTGTTTACTTACTGTTTATATGATGCTGACCTCATTTTGACATCTCACATTCATTGCATTGTAGAGTTTCTCCAAGTGTCATTCAGTTTAATCAGGAGGAGACTGTCAGCCATGGAGGTGTTGGAAATAAACACAAATTCAGTGCAGCTCTCTTTGAACACAACATTTCTTAAAAGTGTTAATACATTATGGTAGTTTCCAAGTGAAAATGTATTCTGATGTTTACATAACTTACTGTGATTACTTTTAACATACTACTTTGTTACTGTATGTTACTACCTGATAATGAAAATAATCCATGCTTCTCACAGATATACTGTAAAAAGATGGAGGAAACTTTTTAAAGATTTTGGTGATGTAAAAAGAAATTTTTCAGTAAGGTGCTTCTTTGCTTGCTTCAACTTGCTTGAGATTAACAGTTGGACATTACCCATATTTAGGTTTACCTTGGATATTCACCTTTAATGTGAAGTTTTATCCACCTGATCCGTCACAATTGATGGAAGACATCACTAGGTATGTGTAATTCCTAATTTTAAACTTATAAATTACTGTTGGTCTAATTTGAAGGCCATGGAAAGTTTCTTCTTCAGTTTCTGGATGCCATAATGGGTTTGGCTATTACTGTACAATACTGTAGACGTTCTCACAGCAAC
>JANHFX010016485.1:0-63867 GCA_027560015.1 Chloroceryle amazona
AATTAAAAGTATTCTTTCATCTGATTTCCATGGAAGTGACATGAAGTTCCTTTAAGGGGGGGAGAAAGGGAGAAAAAAAATCTGCAGTATACACCCATTATATCTTTTATTTCGTAAATAAACATAAAAATGAATTATCATTAAAAAGCAAGCAGAAAGTTGTCAGGGAGTAATTAATTACCGCTATGAATCTCAGGTTTTTATTCAATTATGCACAATTTATGATAATAAAGCTGTGCACTGTTCCACTGTTTAACCACAAATATTGAACAAAAAAGGCTAAGATCAGGAAAAACAATGAAGAATAGAGCGTTACAATTAGTGAAATGGTATTTGAGCATCAGAGCAGTATAAGAAACAACATTGGTGCTCACTATGTCACAGAAGAAGAGAAACAAAGGCTGTTGAATTTGAAGAGGTTGTCTCTTCAATCTGGTGTGTTGATCCAAGAGCTACACATCTTTAGTAGGTGTCTTTGTCTGATTTATTCTTAGTAACTCTCATTTTGGAAATTTTATTCTAGGTATGGCACCTGTTCCTGATAGTAGAAAATTCAGCTCTCTTGTTTGTTCAAGCAAGCACCTTGAACTACACAACTCTTTTCTGTGGGTCACTGTTTCTTTTTCGCTTCTCACAGGATACAGTCAAAAATTAATAATGATCCTGCCAATATCAAAACTCTTTTCATATAGAAAAATGTTCACCTTCTCCCTTATTCAGTACTTTCTTTTGTAGATTTAGTAAATTCAGTCTTTTCTACCTCATTTTAATGGATTGAATTTATAGCCGCCAGACTAGAAGATGAATTGAGGGATTAGAAAAGGGCCCTGACAAACTTGCTTACTGTGCAAAGAGGAGATGCAGATTCTTTGGTTATGAGGGACTCTGTCTCTTGGGAACATCACTCCTCCCCCTTCTAGCTGGACACTCCTATTTAGGCTGAACTTTTTATACCTTTTGCCCAGACACAGTTTAATAGAAATCTTGGGGTTTGGGTTTGTTTGGTTTTTTTCCTCATAGAAAAGGAGAGATTTTGCATTACCATTAGCTTCTGATTTATGTATGCATAAAGAGAGAAACCCTGGCTGGAAACAGCCTGAAATAAAATGCATGCACACATACCTTTCAGCTGTCATATGCTACAGAAAGGCGGAATAACATTTTAAATCTCTTAATGATATGCCCAATATAGCATTTCAGAGTTTTAGACACTGTCAGGTAACATAACCTGCTGCTAACCTGTGGGCATGTTGTGAGATTTCCCACTGCACATACTGTATTGTTTTCAACCTTGTTAGCCAGGACTTAATTTCTTCCTATACACCGATAAAGGGAATATGTTTTGAGTTCTTCTGTAAGGAAAAATTGTTATGCAGTTTATCAATGTAAACTCTCAATTCTTGGTTCTTTACTTATGCTAATAACGAAGGTTTCACTAACTTCACTGGATATGAAATTAAGCCTTCGCTGCCCTAGAGTAATGAAATCAATGTTTCCTTCGTCATGAACATGTCTGGTTGAATTAATTAGAAATAGCTTGCTTTGGGATTTGATCTGGGTTCTCTTTTGTGCTTTTAATTAATTATTTGCAATCTGATACACTTACTTTTTTTAGTTTTAGTGGTTTTTTAATTCATTTGTGTTCAACTCATGTCCATCAAAGTGTAAAGTTCAGTTTCCACATATTACATGTCTCTTTTCTCTATGCTGGTTTAGATACTGGTTTGTTTGAGAATTTACTTTCATTTTTTTTCACTTGCGTAGTTTTCTTTATATTGGTTATATTCTTTAAACTCCAGATTATTTTTCTGTATCTGGCCATTTTACCAATTCAAGATGCACTTCTTAAGAGAGAAGGCTGGTTAATGAAATACACTAGTTTGTTTTTCTGGGTTTTTATTGTATCTTCTGACAGGATGAATAGGAAACTTATTAGCAAGAAAATAAATATCAAATGATGAACAAGTGACTCTCTGTTACCATATTTTAGATGAATATTCACCTGTCCTAAATTTCTGCTATATTTCTGAGCTTCCTGAAATTTAACATGAGTATTCAGCAGATGCTTGAGAAACACAGTTTGTTGGTTTGAGGTCATTTGAAGCCAGCTTTATCATAAAGCAGATACTCTATTTTTGTGCAAATCACCTCATAAAACTCTTAATTGCACTAGTGAAGTTAACACAAAAAGTGATTTGTTTTCCATGACATGCTAGGAATTGCATTACATCAGCTGAAGTGAACTAGGAGATTTTAATTTCGTTGCATTACAACATAAAGGTTTTACCTCTGTGGTGACGTAGCTGCTGGGTACTATGGTGGGGGACACTAAGGAAAATGCAACATCAGACAGATTATGACAGATGCAATCATAATGAATGGGAGAAAGGACAGGGCTGAAATAGAAATAGTATCCATTATCCAAGTAATATGTTCTAAAATTACTAAGTGCCAGAATGAGCCTAATACACTATGAAACATTCTAATGACCAATGAGTACATAAATCTAAGCAAATCAGGAAGTCCACCTAAATAAATCTCATAAATTCATGTTCATAGATTATTTTTAAAACTTAATTCAAAGGACAAGAAGGGAGGCTCAGGGAAGATTTCAACACTGTGAATCCACAGCCACGGGTGACTTACAATTCCCTGTAATAAAGACAAATTTTCTTTGGATTGCAAATAACTTCTTCAAGTACTTTGTAGTTTTTTTTTACTTAGAATTTCCATCATACGCAAGAAGAATACAGTGGTGGGACAATTACCGCACACTGATGAACCCAGGTTATGGATTTCAGTATTTAGTTACAAATTATTTGCAGTTAGCAGAACTATTTGCAAGCATGCTTCAAAGAATAAATAATTATTAAGATAAGAAACAAAACAAACCAAAACAATAAAGAGAAAAGTAACAGTTGTTGACGTGCTTTTGTATTTCAGTGACCTTTGGTTCCAACCTGTATATCAAAAGGAAGTGTTGAAGATTCAAATTAACCTTAGAGTTCCGTGGTTCATCCCTTTCATGCACATACTTTAAAAATGTTACCAGTCTGGAAAGTAACTGCCAGTTCTAGAGATAGAAAGTCATATCCTCAAGTGGTTTGAGTATTTATATTAGCATGAAATCCTACATCATTTAACATCGACTGAGTGTTTTGTGGCAAGTTTCTATTCAGGCTGAGTTCTCAGATTGGCAAAGGCTATCCAGTTCTCTGATGATGATCTCTTGGTGAACACTAGATAGATAATTCTGCTCTCTTGTAAGGCAGTGGTTAATGAAATCCCTGCTGTTAAACAGAAATAACACGTGCATATACATCTGCACACACAGAGAAGTGTTGCTGTTATTGTATTGATACAATAGCATACGGTCTTTGTTTCTTATTTGGGATAAGGGTGTTTTGCCTTCAAAAAGAGCTTATATTAGATACTCTGCTGCTGCTGCTGCTGCTCAGCACAGCACCGCACCTTAGTTGGACTGCTGGCACCTTGAAACAATGTAAGAACCTGGCATATTACTGGCAGATGCCACTGTCATCTAAATCAAGTTCCTGGACTATGCCTTTTTTTTTTCTCTGATATATTACATTCTGAAAGTCATCTTTCCTTCATTTCCTGCATCTTGTTTCTCTTTCTTCTTTGCTTGAAAGACTGAAATTGCTCATTATCTGCTATAAATTGTCTTCAAATGAGTTATCTCAATTTATACCAGCTGGACCAAAGCAGGGAATTGCTGTAAAGTGCTGTACTGTTTTGTGCTAGAGGTGGCTTGAATTTAACCTATTATTTTTATTTTACTGGCAGGTTTTCTTTCTCTCCACCTTCTCGCGATAGAAGTACTCAGTAAATAAGCATGTTAAACTGTAATAGTTTTCCTTAACTTAAATTCCCATATATTTATTGTACAAAGTTCATATCAGTCAGGTTGGGTAAAGTATGTTAGAAAAGCTGTTGAAGCAAAGAAAGTGCAACAAAAATACAAAAACCTTTGGGGCTACTTTGAGATTTCTAGTAGCTTTGACTCTGTTTTTTATTTCAACTAGATATGTGCATCTACTTCTACCTGTTTGCTTTTGCTTTAAAATCTCCAAACCTTCTTTGATGAAGAAAATGCCAGTTTGAGTCGGGATCATAATGGATCTCCTTAGAAAAAAAGAACAAATCTTTTAGTGCAGAATAGGTGGGAATAGCTTTTTCTAGCATTTCAGTTCAGATTTTCCCTACAGTACTAAGCAATGTCTCTCAGTAATTTAGCTGGCATTTAACTATAACACTGTTAACTGATAGAAGTAATTATTGTGCTTTCTTAATACCACAAATCTCTAGTGCACAATGTAGAAAGTTACTGAATGGTATAAAATGCTCGTAGGAATTTAACTAAAAAAATCTGTGTTCATTCAAATGCTGAGTTGAAATCAGAATATATTTTATTTTATTTTTCTCTGTATAAAAACATTCTTAGGAGCAAATATGTGAGGAATTTTTCTCAAATTATATCTGGAGAGTTGGGTTTAACCCTGCTTCTATTATCTAAAAGCAGGACTGGCAAGTACAGAACAGTATATTATGGGATTGCTTACACTTCCGATTATACTTGTTACTGTCAAATGCTACAGCTAATATGAATGTTTTGGTTAATATTCAGTTCACAATAAAGTTAATGTGCCATTCTACAGAGTCTATTGATCTACACAATGATATTATGATGCTCTGCTGAGATTCGATTAGTGCAGGGAAGTGCAGGGGCGAGGGGGTGGATACCAGAGGGATTCAGTTTCTCAGGGAGTTTAAGGTGTGAGAGTAGCATACTGGGGATAACTTAAACAAAAAACCTATTTGTACTAACACAGTGAAGATGATGTCAGTGAACAACCAGTTAGGAATTCAAGCTGCTACTGAAGGCAGCCAGATACCACAGTCTGAACTCATTTCATAGCACTGCAACGTGCTCACTGGTGCTGTTGCACACCCCAGTTAGCTAGGCATAGTGGTACAGTCTCACCTTCAAAATGGTGTACAAACTTAGCAGATTCACTTCACCCAGTTTAAGTATCCAGAATTTGGCAGCTAGTGCTAAACTTGCTACCTAAGCTTCTTTCTATAGTCAGTGGAGAACAAGAAGTATCTCCTGAAAAAGGCATTTCAGATAGATGTCATGAATCACTTTCTGAAGGAGGCTCTTACACTCTCTACTGATTATGTATAGAAACTAGATTAATAGCTTCACCACCTCATTTAGAGATGGCTAAAACCAGATAAGATTAATTCCATACATTGGAACTGTATCAGTCCTAGATAATTAACCTGAATTAGAAGAGGGCAAAGGCGGACATTAATTTGTCAGCTCACAGCATATCTCTGAATATCCCTTATGCCATTATGTTTAGGGGTCAGAAGACTCCACAAAAGAGGTAGCTTCTTTAGGAATTGGCTACACTATCTTGTAGCAGACAAATGCATGAGCTGACTGCTTTATTGGTACTCTATATTGATCTTTACTTGGAGTTCTGAAACATCACAAAGGTTGGACTTGGCTATCTTTGCATTTCAAAATTTTCTCCTTGGAGCATGATATAGGAGCACTTTGGGTAAATTATTCTCTTTTCATTTCAGAAAACAGTTTTAAAAATAGATAAATATAGAGGCAGTTGCTCATTAGGGATTGAATACAAGATTGTATTATATCTGTGCTGGGTGCCAAAGATTTTTACACATACTGGTTTATTGTTTAAGAATCTGAATACCTGGCTCAAAATCCAGCCAGACCTTTCTCTGGGGATTGCAAGGAAAAGGAGTGATAAACTACCAGTCTTCCACCTCTCATTTCCATACCTCCAACTTCCTTTCGGTTAAGATACCATCTTGTTCATTTTTAACTTCTTTGCCTTGCATGTTTGAACTACAGAAACACTAAACACAAAACAATACCTTATAAACAGTTCATCTCTGGAACACACCTTCATCTTCATTTGTTTGTCTCGTTTCCTCCCATGGGACATTTATTTTGGGAAGACATGCCAGCTGTGGATTAGGCATCTTCCCATGCTGCATAGACTCTTAGAAGAATCTTCCAAAGCATCATCTGCTTTTTATCTTTCCATGCCCATGCCGTGTAGTCACTAGATAATTTGATACATGGCAAGTCTGAGAACAGATCCTTGTCAAAAATGTGCACAAAGTTAGAGCAAAAGATGAAGGCAGTGAGGTAGCTCCTGAGGTGGTAAAAAAATATCAGAGTCCTTGAGCTTGATGGCTTGCAATATCAAAAGATCTGGTCTGCCTTTTCTGCTTGTATTGAGATTTTCACAGCTAAAGAGATCCATACTGCAGAAAATGACCATCATCAGATGGGAGGGAAGAAAACAGAGGTGTGTGATCAGACTGTCTATTGGGACTTCTTCAGATTTTGCTTTCTGTCTTATATAGTTTCCATTCTTTACCCACCTAACTTTTGCAAACTCTACATCTTTTTACAAAGCACAATTACTTTTCACCTTTCCAAGGTAACAGTGACTTAAATTATTGACAGCTTCAACAGCCACAGTGTCTGACTCCTCTCTTTCTAAACCCTGAACAGGTTGAACCTGTATCATAAACCAGACAAAAAATACAATTCGAACACTGACAGTAAAGAAGTCTGTCACTGTGGACTCACTTTGACACGTTGCTTTTCTCTTCTGCCACATAAATTTCTGTCTTGTCCAAAACCTGAAGAATACAGAAGAACATAGGACAGATAGACTGGCTAAGGGCAGGAGGCAGTAGTGTGTACTTAGAAAAAGCTTTAAGAAAATGTCAAGCATATTGCCCTCATAATTATATTTCCAATTTACAGCAACCTTTGCTTAGTGGCTTTCTTGGCCAAAGAATTTATGTAAATCTTTCTATTCTGCATTCTTTGATGGGCTTTATTTTCAAGGTACTATTATCAATGAGGTTCAGAAAGAAAAAACAGTGGTGCTAATATGTGAAAAAAAAAGAAGAAAGGTGTCAAATAAGTAAATAATAAAACCAAACCAACATAAGAAATGCATAGATTAACTGGGTCAAGATGAAGTTTATAAACTGTGAGAGTGCACCGGGTTTATGTGGCAAGGTTTGCCTAGCGGGGGGCAGGAGAGGAGCTGCAGAGGCGTCTCTGTGAGAAGACACCAGAAGCTACCCTCATGTCAGATAAAGCCAGTTTTAGCTGGCTTCAAAGCTAAGCCCATCAGTGATGGGCCTCTGTGATGACATATTCATGAAGGGGTAAAAGATGCTCCACAGCAGCTGTGAGAAAGGATTGAGAAAATGTGAAACAGCTATGCAGATACAAAAGTCAATGAAGAAGGAGAGGGAGGAGCTGCTCCAGGTGCCACAGCCGAGATTCCTCTGCAGCCCATGGTGAAATGAGGACTCTGTGGCCTTGGAAACCCCATGCTGGAGCAGGCTTTGGGAAGGAGCTGTAGCTCGTGGAGAGGGGCATGCAGAGCCTGTCCAGGAGCAGGTTTTCTGGCAGGATCTATGGCCTCTCTGGGGGGCCCACACTAGAGCAGTCTTTTCCTGAAGGACTGCACCCCAGGGAAAGGACACCCACTGGAGCAGCTTTTGAAACACTGAAGCCTATTGGAAGTACCCACACTGGAGCAGATCATGAAGGACAGACTCCTGTGGGAGAAATACCACACTGGAGCATGGTAAGAGTGTGAGGAGAAAAAAGTGATACAGCTGAAGTGTTACGAACTGAGTGGTGGCCTAATGAATATAAATGCAAAATACACTGGATTGCCAGATCAGTGAATTTGCTAATTCAGTCTGCACATCTCTCCAGGTACTCTCTCTTACAGAGAAATTAATTCGCTCCTTGTTCCCTCTTTGGATAATCTATTGGTCTGTATAGTTGACTGCTCTGCAAGGTAAATATAGTTGATATCCTGCAAACACTGGAAGACATGGTCTTGCTTTCCTCTTCTGCATGAAAGATCAAGTTTTAAATACTTGACTTCTTTGGGGATCCTCCTCCACATAAAGCAGAGTGCTTCTAAAGCAGAACAGTGGCTTTTCAAAGTATATGATCGCTGTACCTTGAAACGTATAATGGCTTGGATAGCAGAATAAACTTAGCCACAGCAACACTGAGTTTCTTGTCATCAGCAGGAACAAACAGAGGTCAATTTTTAACAACAAAAAAACCTTGAACTTCTTCAATATTTATAGTATATGTAGATTCCCAGCTCTGGCATACTTAGGTTTTCTGTAACATGTTTATATCTGAGGTCAAAATAATAACAATAAAATTTTCCAGAAAAATATTACTCACATGGGGATATCAGTTAATTTTTCTTATTCCATTTTACTTTATATCTATTTGTTCATTCTCTGTCACATTCTCCTATACTTGAATGGAAATTACTATTTTCAAGATTTATTAGTGCTTTCCAAGTCACTTTTTTTTTTTTTTTCTTCTGACATGCTGTCAGAGACACTCTTCATCTGGTACATCAGTAAGTTCCTGAGGCAATGAACATCCGCCAGGTTTTATTTGGCAAGTGGAAGCAGTGAGCTCACACAATGGTGTGGATCCCAAGTGGGTACTTCCTCTCACTGAACTGCGGCAAGGGACAGATTTTCAACCCAGTCAAATTAATACACTTAAGCCTCTATATCAGATCAATAGCTGAAGGGTACAAGCAATCAAGATCACCATCACAGAGGCTGATCCATGACAGACAACATAACGTAGTTTCAGTGAACTCACTGGGAGGTAGCAAGTTCTTCCTCCTGATTTACTGTATCGACAAATAAATTCTATAATGACCTCCTTGGACAAATTTCTTGACAGGTATTTTCAAGATTAAATTATTCCAGGCACTATTTAATTTGACTAGAACCACAGACAGTATCACTTTGATGTATCTAATCCTCATTATTGTGGCTTTTGGGACAAAGGATGAAGACAAAATAAGCAAAGAAATATACTGCCAAAAGACAAGGAAATAAAGTTATAATTAGATTCCACATTCTAGCTTCAAACTGCAATTCTACTAAAACAGAACTTTTGATCCACCTCCTCAAGTTGAAACTTTCCCAGATGTTAAGAGTTACATCCAGGCAGGTGGCAAGGATCACTTCAATTCTGACAGAGCTATATGCTTCTAAACTGATAAGGATCCAGAAAGTAGGTATTGTCTTTTAAAATCCTCAAGGGATTCAGTAATTTGGAAATATTTTGATAGTGTCTGAAACTGCCTCTGCAAGGACAAATTGCATAAAAAGAGTGTCTTCTGCTCGCTCTTGCAATTTTTGCTCTCTATGAAGGCAGGAAAACCACCCACATATTTATCTAGCACCTGAGTAGTTATAGAACTAGGATTTAATTCCAGCCTCATTTCAAAGGGCTTCAGATTTTAAATTCTCTGTGCCTAGAATGTATCCTAATCACTGGCTTATAAGTTTTTCCAGAGACTTCAACCCTTCAGTGACTGCTGCGTTACTCTGCAGAAAATAATTTGGTCATGGTGGTGAGAAGACAGAAATAAAGAAAAGTTCTCTAAGTGATTAAAATAGTAACTCGAATATGAAATGTCTGGGGGGGTTAATCAGTACATCCAGAACTTGTTTCAGCCTGCTCTTTATTTTTTAATTTATCTCAAGTCTTCATTAATTCCTAAAGTATCAAAGATTAGAACTATTTGTCAGTTTATTAAATTCTAAGTTCTGTTGTTAGCATCAAGCAAATCATATTTTTAATCAAAAGAATAGCATCTGAGTAAAGGGAAGAGACCAGAATTCATATGTATTCTTGAAAGACAAGAGGGAAAAAATTAAAAAGACAGATTTAGATTTCTTTGTTTTGGCCTCTTTGTTAGACAGACATGTTGGCTAAGGAACTAATGAACATACACACAGCTTTGAAACAGCTCTGTAATGTGTTGTTTTCTTCCCTTACAGAATCACAGTATTGCTGGCGTTGGAAGGGACCTCTAGAGATCATCTCGTCCAGTGCCACCACCACCAAAGCAGGTTCACCTACAGCAGATTGCCCAGGATCACATCCAGGTGGGTTTGGAATATCTCCAGAGAGGAAGGACTCCACAGCTGCTCTGGGCAACCTGTTCTGGTGCTTCATCACCCTCACAGAAAATAAGTTTTTCCTCATATTTAGGTGGAACCTCCTGTGTTCCAGCTATTGCCTGTTGCCCCTTGTCCTGCCACTGGACATCACTGAAAAGAATCTGGCTCCATCCGCCTTGCAGCCACCTTTCAGATATTTATAGACATTGCTAAGGTCTCCTCTCAGTCTTCTCATTTCTGCACTAAATAGTCCCAGCTCTCTCAACCTTTCCTCATAAGAGAGATGATCCTCTTCTGCAGTCATCTTTGTTTCCTTCCTCTTGACTCTCTCCAGCAGTTCCCTGTCTCTCTTGAACTGGGGAGCCCAGAACTGGACACAGTATTCCAGATGTGGTCTCACCAGGGCAGACTAGAGGGGGAGAAGAACCTCCCTTGTCCTGCTGGCCACACTCTTCTTTATGCATCCCAGGATACCATCTTCTTCCAGGAGAGAAGAGGATGTGGGAGGGAAGCAAAAATACTAGGTTATTTTAGAGAACATCCTGGGAAGCACTGTTGTTAAAATGCTAATCTTAAAACAGAGGGCAGAATCTCTTAGAAAAACAGGGCTGATGTGTTTAGCTGATCTACCAAATATTTGTTTATATTCTAGCAAGTGGATGAGTAATATAAATTAGAGGAGCTTATGCAAGAGAGAAGTGAGAGCTGTGTTTCCTCTGCTTAAAAACTGAGACACTCAGATACAGTCAAGGCATATTCATTTTCTTAGTGTCTCATTCATTTTTTTTTTCTTTACAACAGCTTAAATTAAACAGGAGGGTAATAAAACTATTCTTCCTTCTTAGATCTAACAGCAGACTACAGGCTGCTAGCAAGGACATGTTTCAGGAAGGAAGTGATACTCAAAATTGAATAAAGTGAAGGGAATAAAATGTAGGCCTGCGTCATCTGAAGATAGTGTTCTAAGTACCTCTGCATGAGGACAAAGTTGCTTTTTTAAACATGGATTAAATTTAAGTGGAGGTCCCTGCTACAGATTGGATGGATTACAATCCAGTAGTTTTGATGTTAAGGTTTTTGAATGAGACACAAAGGGAGAGTCCCAGTTTGAATCCTTAAATTTGTGTATCTGCAAAAGCACTACGTGCATCTAAACTCTATTTCTGTCAGTATGTATCGTGTCAGCACAGTACAGGTTGAACATTCAGATATTGAGATAACATGAGCTCGATTCTCCTATCTGCAAATGGGCATCTGGTGGCATTTAACATGCCCTCAGAAATCTGCAGCATCTGCACAGGACTCGCAGATCCAACATAGGAAGTTCAAGAGACCCTCATCGTAGAATCAATCATAGAATCATAGACTCATAGAATGGTAGGGGTTGGAAGGGACCTCTAGAGAACAGCGAGTCCACCCCCCCTGCCAGAGCAGGGTAACCCAGGGCGGGCCACACAGGAACAGATCCAGGCAGGGTCTGAAAGTCTCCAGAGCAGGAGACTCCACCACCTCCCTAGGCAGCCTGTTCCAGGCTCTGTCACTCTCACAGTTTTTCCTCATGTTGAGATGGAACTTCCAATCTTCCTGTTTGTTTGATTGATCCTCCTGGACTGGGCTTTAGGGAACAGAAAAGATGCATAGGACATCTCAAATGGCATTAGACACATTTAGTATGTGAATCTGAATCATATCCTATATGCTTACCTTTTGGTGATCTGAATAGCTTACTAAGCATTACTGGTGGTAGTGAGTATGGCAGACACAGGTAGCCATTCAGCTGCTTAAAGATATGCATCCAGTACCTTATAAGATACTGTATGTCCTGGATGTCCTCCAGCTGCTGTTGCAGAAGGTCATAATCCTTCTGTAGATATTGAACATTATCTTCCTGCTCCATGGAAATGTCTTCAATACCCAACGGTACCTCTATCAACATGTGAATCCTACATTTAGGCAATTGAACTGAGAATCTACTCTGAAACTGAGTCACCTCTTGTTATAGTAGCTTGAGTGGGCTAAGAGCAAAAAAACATTTTCTTAGAAACAGAATGTTCTGTGAGAACCTTGAAATGAAAGTACAAAGGAAGAAGCAAACAAACGATGAAATAACCCCAGCATTAGGTAAGGATTATAATAATTTTAAGGATTGTACAGTTTTAAGAAAAGTAGAGTTTTAAGGATCATAATTTTGTACTTGGCTATCTAATTCTTTAATTGCAAATTCTCTGAAGCAGGCTGTTATTATGCCTGAATATTAACCAGTATGGTGTTGCTGTCAGATGCAGGCTCTGTGTTTTGTCATAATAGAAACAGCAAATAATGATAACACGTGTACAAACTGCTAGAGAACACTGCCTACTAATTACCTCGTATATATATTATCCACATGGTTTCAATGCCAAAAACTCATATATTAGAGTTTAAAAAATACTGCCCCAGTTGTGCCAAGAAATTCCGGAACCTGAGGCCATTTTCTTTGAAGAGGTTTCTTTCTGGGTCAGAATTCAAGACAGGTGTCTGCATACATTTCAGTGTCCAGGTTTAGGTCTGGTCTCTGGTGGGAAGAGAGCCCCATATTTTCCGAGTACACAACTCTTTTGTTTTGGAGACATACCTTGTCAGGGTGCTAGCCATGGGCTGATGATAAATATTTATGCCTCCAGCAAACTGAACAGGCGTGCCAATAAACACTGGTGTTTTGTCTTATTTTTCAATATTTCATGAGCAGTATGCAAAAGCTGGACTGATCTGTGACAGGTAACACAATCATTTTCATTAGCATTGACTTGGGATTCAGGACCATGGAAGGTTGAAGAAAAAAATCACAATCCTACTGTTTTAATGTTTTCATTTCATAATCATTCTCCTGTGTCATCAGGCTTTCAAGAGGAGATGCTTTAGCTGGACAGGATGTAGTTTGGCTTGTTCAGTGACTAACTACAGACAATGGAGAGAACTCATTTTTCCATTTCCACAAACAAGAAATGGCAAAGCATTTTAATATTAAAAAGGCTTTGAGTTTGTGATATTTTTTTTTTTATTATTTATTTAAGATTCTTTCTAATAATTAGTTAGGACAGAATGGAAGTCTTTTCAGGCTACAGAGCATGAGTCTCTCAAATGTATTCCTTTACAGTTACACCTAACAGAGTTTGTACTGCTTTTATCATCCTGCATTTTAGAAGTAGAGTTTTCAGGTAAATATTATGATCACTCAGCTAAAGGTAGACCTCTGTGTTTATATATACAGGCATCCATGTCTAAAATCCTTCCCAGATTCTTTTATGTGTTCTTGCACAGTGCAAGCATATGACATTTTCATAATGTTATGAAGAATTCAGTAGCCTCCCTCTCCTAAGCTTTCCTTTATGTAACAGGGAGATTTTCAGGCTAATGGAGGTAGACAAGGATAGCACAGTAAGGCTTGGATAGCAAAACTCTGAAGTTTATTTCATTATAAAGTGATCCTTTATATAGGCTATAGGGTTTATTTCAAATGCTGCGAGGGTCAAGGTTGTGCTTCTATCACCTCCTCTGAATCAAGGTTAAGAGGAAAGTTTGATTACTAATAAAACTGCAGTAGGAAAAGTACAAGACTTTTAAATGCCGTGTATTCACTGTTACATTGTTGGTGAGCCAGAAATCATAGATGGCACATGAAAGAGTTCACTAATGAAGGATGAGAGTTTTCTTCTGGGGTAAGGGGTGAAAGACAGCTAGAACGGAGATCTCTTGATATAACTCAATCACTCAAAGCACTTCCATTTTCACATTTCTTAGAGTGATGTAATTTTTTTGTCCTTCCCTACAATGAAGAAAAGCAGGAATACATTATTCCAAGACCAAACAGAGATCAGAAATGGTCAGATCACTACTTCCTTTTCAATGCAGTTGAATTAAAATAGATGTCTGCAATATTTAGAATCAATACAGAAGCTTTTTACTACTATGCCGAAATACCCGATTTGTCTGTCACCTGTATGTTATCACTAAGCTGCAAATGGCTCTTTATGTTGCTAATTTATTTATATACAGACTACACAAGATTAGTGTAAAGTTGTTGTGCAATAAGGCAGTGGAGTCATCCTAAAAATGGGTCTCTGGACTATTTCTGTCTCCATGTAGTCTTCTATATGAGAGAAATACAGTGCTGCAGAAAAGTTTCTGGTATTACTTGACATGTAGCTGGCAGAATTTCCAGTCTCAAGACAAGGAACATGACAGTGATTTGCAAAAAACAATTCAGAAAGACTTGCTGGGGGCAGTAAGATGAGACAATAATCCTATATCAATTTTCAGCAGAATTTCTTGGTTCTGAGCAGCTGCTGCAACTTGAGCTTCCTGCCTTGCAACATGGCTGGTCAATGGGTATTACCTGAAATATGATGTAAAACCCATGCCTAGTAGTAGGATATATAAAATTATATCTATTTTTACAGAAAGAAACTGAGAGAAAAGAACTTTAAACTTGACTGTGACCTTCTATGAGTAATGTCATTATATGCTTAATGAAAAGTGGCATTTATGTATTCTGAGTACTAACAAGAAATGGTTGCAATATGAGTAAAGATATGAGAGAGTATTACTTGCATATATATTTATATACATGCACACATATATGCATATACAAAGAAATTAGTTTCATCCTGCTGTCCTATTGTGTCCATAGTTCAGGTGTCTATATTGAAACAAAAAACTTCTAGTTGATGATTATATCACCTCTGTATTATACACTTGGATGAATTGCTTTTTGCTTCCTGTATTACTCCATTTCCTACAGAGGAAAGATGTGTCCAGGTCAGCTTAGATGGTTAACTTTAATATGATTCATTGCTTAAATTAATTGACTTAATTGGACTCACATCCTGAAGGCAGTAAGAGGCATGGATAGTTGCAAAGGACTTTGAATTGTTGGAGCTCTGTAGTGGACACCATCACTGTGATACTGTGATGCTTGATCTGCCTGGCAAGATATTCTCTCATAGTCCAAGGAAAATTAGCTAATCGCTTGATACCTCGACTGCAAAAATCCTATTGACTCATGGCATTAAAAAAAAAAGGGGTTGGCTTGAGATTTCACATTAAAATACCCCATAAACACCTGTGAAATTCATCACATTATCTGTATCTTCTGTCACCTTCTCACACGGTTATTTATCACATTCAAGCAATTCCTCATGTCATGTCATGTCCAGCAGTCTCTCAAGTCCTGTTTGTTTAGCCTAACCTTAGGTCAGGACCTAGTCAGCAGCCTAAGCATTTAACAAAGTAATCAAATCTGAGGCTACAGGCACTGAAGATCTCTAGAACGCATATTCTTTATTGCCTTCAAATTCTGGGTTGATGCATATGAAACAAAAATGAGGTTTAGTGTTTAGTTTTTCCTAAAGAAGTAGATGAATGGAGCTCAGTAACTCTCATATCCGTACTATGATGTGTGTGAACGTGAAACCTGCTACAGAGCTTTTAATGCATTTTGCCAACAGCAGCAGTTACTACAGGTGCCTTATAACTTGTAGATGAGTCACATGCTTGCAAATTGCTAGAACTGTAGGAATGAACTTAATTCAACACTCATCTCATGCATTTTCTATATTTGCTTGAGTTGGAACATTCTGTCTTCAGCTATTATAACATGGATTTTGCTTGCAGAATCTGAGGAAGCAATGTACAATTTGTACAGATATTAAAAAAAAATAAAAATCCTCTAACAGGATTATTCTGCTGAAGTATCTAATGTCTTTGATCAGAGAGCTTGCAAACCATCTATTTTTGAATATTATTTTGATTGTTCTTAAGAAATTCCCAAGTTACTTGACCTGTTCTAAGAATCTAAGGCTCAGAAAAACACTTTCTTCACCTTTTATATTACAAAGAATAGAAATGGATAGTTTTGATTAAACTTAAGATTGTAAAACATAATGAGTCCTGCATTTAGAAATAAGCATTTGCAAGATAATTCTGTACAGCCAATCTCCTTCCCTTTCCCTTTCCCTTTCCCTTTCCCTTTCCCTTTCCCTTTCCCTTTCTCTTTCTCTTTCCCTTTCCTTTCTCTCTCTCTCTCCTCTCTCTTCTCTTCTCCTTACCTTTATCTTTTTTTTTTTTTCCTTACTTTTTTTTTCTTCTCTCTTTTTTTTCTTTCTTCTGTCTAAACTTTCATGAAGGGCGTATTTGCATAACAGTTCAGATTGCCCATTCATCCAGATAGATTTCAGACGGGTTGGAGATACACATACTGACACCAGAAATTTCTACACACATCTTAGAGAAATATTAGTCAGATTTATTTCTTCACTTTAAAAACTGCACTGATATTTATTATGGTGCGTAATGACTGAATTACACGGCTGATTGTTTCCAGGTATTAGTGCAATATGAATACATTAGTAGTCACTTTCTTACTGCAATAAAGTACAAAAACAAATGATACAGACCAGATTGAAATGGTGCAGTATGTATTTACAACATCCTATAAATTAACACCCAGCAAGTATGGAAAATATAGAGTAGTATGTAATGCTTCTTAACCTTGTTTCAGCAATTGTCAAGGGCAGTTCTGCACTAGCTTTTCAGTGACTGAGAAAATAGGTAAAAGCTAATAGGAAAGCTAATAGGCAGTTTTGTTTCTGTGCTCATAAAAGGCTTTGTACTGATAGATTAGGAACTTTATATTGTATCCTTGCTCTATACAATAACACCCATTTGGTCAATTTGTCATTGAAATTAAACGGTTCAGATAGATGAGAAAAAAAAGTGCAAAAGAAATGCACATTAAGTGGAAAAAGGATGCTTTACCAAGTCTCTGGAAGTGTGAAATACACTGACTTCTTTTAGAAGGTTTGTCATCATGTTTTATGCTTTAAAAGAAGAATGTTCAAGGAATTATTTTTGTGGCAGCACAAAAGATATTTGAGCTCTTAAATTCTGAATAGAGATGTGAAAACTAATAGCATTAATTGATCTCTAGTCTGATGTCTCTGTCTACCAAGGGGAACACCGCTCTAATGGATCATTCACAAGCATGTTTCTGTGTATTTAAGTATCATGAATTCCACTTTTTCCAAGAAGAAATTTATGTCATTTTTCACAGGAGGAATATGAATTAATCTGGCCCTGTAAAACTCATATCAAAGTATTCTGCACTCTACTCCCTGTGAAAAAGTTGTTGCAGGTTTCATTTTTTTGTAAATTGATTGGAAATTGCCATTTTGTAGCTCTATCAAATATCCTTATACATTGGAAGACACGTGGAATAGATTTTATCTGCCTTTTCTGGATCATTATTTTTATACTAAACTTCTGTTGTTGTTATTATTATCATGGGTCCTTTGTTTCTTTTTGTAAGCAATTCCAGACATTTCAGTCCCTTCTTTCTGAGAAACTTCTAGGTGCATTTTAGCTACTGTTGTCTTCTGAGATCCTTCTCATTCTGGAATTCAGCTTAAATATTTGATTCCTTCAGTCACCTGTATCAGCACTCTGAAAAGGGGGGTGGATATTCAGCATCTGAACTATTCTTAGAGCATCATGTTTGTTGGTGACATGAAATTCACCTAAGTGAAAAGTAATTAAATGTCAAATCTGCAAATGAAGTTGGGTGAACTGAGCTGGATCATCTCAAATTAGACCCACGCTAAAAAAAATTATATACTATGATAACTACTTCCCTATAATAAAACTTACCATCTAGTAGAAACCAACACAAGCTTATTTACACAAGAGAGTTTATAACTAAAAGAAGTCACTTGGAAAAGGATTCAGATGTTATAATTAAGAAAAATGCTTGTGGTGGTTTTGATCTTGGCTGGATGCCAGATGCACACCAAGCCAGTCTACTACTCCTCCTCAGCTGGCCAGGGAGAGAAAATAGAGCAAATGGCTCTTTGGTTGAGATAAGGACAGGGAGGTCACTCAATGACTAAAACAGACTCAACTCGGGGAAATTAATTTAATTAAATTACCAATCAAATAAATAATAGAGAAATAAACCCTAGATCTTAAAATACCTTCCCCCCACCCCTCCCTTCTTCCTAGGCTCATCTTCACTCCTGAATTCTCCACCACCTCCCCCTGCCCAGTGGCACGGGAGGATGGGGAATGGGGGTGCAGTCTGTTCATCATCTGTCTCTGCTGCTTCCTCCTGAGGGGGAGGACTCCTCCCACTCTTCCCCTGCTCCTTGCATGGGAAACAGCCCTCCACAAATTCTTCCATCATAGATCTTTCCCATGGGCTGTAGTTCTTCACAAACAGCTCCAGCATGGGTCCTTTCCATGGGATGCAGTCCTTCAGGAATGGGCTGCTCCAGGGTGGGTTCCCCATGGGGTTACAAGTCCCACCACAGTTGATGGGCTCAGCTTTGTGCAGCGGTGAGACCTCCTTAGAGGTGCCTGGAATGGGCTCTATTTGTCATGGAGGAAGTTTCTGGCAGCTTCTCACAGAAGCCACACATGTAGGTCCCCTGCTACCAAACGCTTGCCATGCAAACCCAATACAGTGACATTTTTTGTCTTTTATTTGTGTGTGTGCTGGATATTCCAGTGTGTACAGATTTTAGTGTCATTCCTTATTTATAATATTAGATCTGAAAAAAAATGTGTGGAGGATTAACTTGGCTGAGGGCCAAGCTCCCACCCAGCTACTTTCTCACTCCCCCTCCTCAATAGGACAGGGGGAGAAAGTAGGATGCTGTGGGTCAAGATAAAGACAAGGACACCACTTACCACCTGTCAAAAGAAGACTTGATTTGGGGAAAAAGAATGTAAGTTATTGACAATTAGAATAGATTCGGGTAGTGAGAAGAAAATGTTAAAACAAACTTCCCTCTCTCCCCCTTTCTCAGGCCCAGCTTCACTTCCTCATTCTCAGCCATGGAGATCATTTACCAGTTACTGCCCTGGGCAAAACAGCAGTGTCTTGGGGAAACTAATTGCATTTATTGACTATCAGAACAGATTTGGCTAATAAAAAACAAAACCAAAATTAAACCAGCTTCCTCCTGAAGGGCCCAGTTTGAGCCCTTCACTCCTTACTCCTCTCCCCTGAGGATTGCAGGGGGTGGGGATGGGGGTTGTGGTGAGTCTATTCTCTGCTATTCTTGAACTTCTCTACTTCTGATTGCTTCTGAGACCCACAGGCCTTGTGAAATCACCTTATACACTGGAGCTGTGTTAGTATTATCCTAGTTAAGGGATTTATTTGCTTTTTAACAGCACCCTCAGAAATAAAAATATTACCAACAGCTGTCAGAAAGTGGCTGTTCAGAGGCTGGCATGTGACATCAATCTGCCATACGGGCCCAGTCCATGAATGTGTACAACGTGGCTCTCGGGTTTTAGCATAAATAGACTCATCTGTCCCTGGACTTACAAGTCTGTCTTCTCATGTCAGTTAATCATTTACTATAGAAAAATATGATAACAGCTGTTGTCATAATACTGTTGAGTGATGTAAGAAATGTGATCTTCTCCCTGAGCTGTTGCAGCCCAGGTTTCTGCTGCCTGGTTGCTGGGGCTCAGGCTGGTTCCAGGGACACAGGGTCTCTGCCCAGGATGAGGGATGCAGTTGCTGCTTTCCCGGTTGCAGCTTCAGCCGGTAAGGAAACAGAGCACACATCCCAGAGACAAACCCACAGATGGAGACGTACATACCCAGGGGATGCTGATAGGGCTGATGACACAGACTGACACAGACAAAGTGCTGCCTTCAGCAGCACCTGCATACAGGACTCACAGCATAAGCACAGACAGCCAGGTCCCTTTTCAGTTGGCAGAGACAGAAGATCACTAGTGGTGGCCCACACACCCACCACTCTCTAGGTTGAGAAGCACAAACCTATTTCTGTATCCCTTGAGCATCAGCATAGTCCCTCTGTTCATCTGGCATCCTTGTGTGCATCCCAGGTTGCCTTAACCTCCCCACAGATCCCCTACTTACCAACTGGTCCATCTTGATGCTTGCTGCAAAATTGCAAACACACACACACAGAGTTGTCCCTCATGCATTACAGACTTGCAGGTCTTCCTGTGCATACCAGCACATACCGCCTACCTGATTAATACCCCGTCCCAGACCTGAGATCCCTCTACTTGCCACACACACTGGGACTGGGGATGATGCAGACACTTGCCCCACCTCAGAAGCTAGCACCAGACACATGGGTGTCTTTTCCAGACACTCTCCTTCCACATACTCTTAGAGGTTCCTTTAGTAGTTCAGTAGTGGGGTTCCACCTACCTCAAAGTGCTAAATAAGGGGATCAATGATCTGTTGTGTTAGGGACAGTTCACATCCATAATGAAATTATATTCCCATCCTTCATGATTTTACAGTTTAGTATTGTAAGAAGTTAAAATGGAGAACTCCAAGGATCGAAGGTAAAAATAAAATTATTAAATTTGCTACAATAAAAGTGATTATATTGCATCAGCTGTCTAAGTGAAGCCAAATGCATCACTATCAGGGAAGCTTAAAGAATAATTTAAATGTCTGCCCTTCCTATGTAAGACATATTTAAGAGTGGAACTAAAGTAAAATAACAAGGAGCATGCTTTTTGATATAAAGGAATTAATCATAGTTCAAACTCGAGGGGTTTATTCATTTGTAACTCTATTACATTGGTAACAGTTTCCAGTTTTACTGGAACCCAAAGAATATTGTTTTTCTTCAGAGTCTCTGGTAGACTATACTGGAGCCTTATGAGAATTTAATTGCTTGATTATATTGCTATTCACATCACAGACCTTATATTTGGACTTTCTATAATTAACAATTCAGTGATAATAATCTGTGGTAGAAATTAAATGTCTGAGCTTCATTGTAAATGTACATTACAAGAGTTTCCTCGTCCTAAGGAGCTGATAATATAAACATACTTTGACCTGATGTACAGAATTGCATTCTCATCTGCTGCTCCCGTAGACACTGAAGAGAACTTTGAATGATCAGCTTCCCAAAATAGAAATGAAAGGAAAGTCATTTAATTACTTCATAATTTCATCCTGGATGATTTCAAGAAAACCCTTGTAAGGTACTCTACTACATTTCCTGTAGACCTAACTTAAATGGTATAATGCATAAGAGGGTGACAGTCATAATATTAAATTACCAGGAACATGTATAAACTGTGACAGTGACAGACATTAAAGTCATTGCAGTAGAGAGCCATTGGCAGTGGTTGATTAACTCTTTAAAAAGTTGCTTGAATTATTAATTGGTTTCCATTCTCCATGTAATTAGTGGGTATATTGTCAGTACCCAGATGTATATCAAATGATATACGCATATCATTAAAAAGCTTTAAAGTTCATTTCTTTCCTAGCAAAAGGGAAACTCCTTTAATTTAAAACCTTTCTCCTCAAACATGAATTGACAGCCAAACCTAAACAAGAGTTTCTGAAATTTGAAACACGTCTGATTGTCCCATGCTCCACTACTACTTACATCTACTCACATTTTGTCTTTGTCTTTCCTCTTTAATCCAGTCTTCCCTGAATTTAATGGCAAATGTTTCATAGATGTCAATGGTGTTGGTGTCCAAAACTAAACATGCCTATGCAAGTTGCTTTGGAAATATAGAAAACGATCCTACCTCTACTTCATCTGTGTTTTGAAAATGCAAGTAACAACCACAAGGGAAAGAACTGTTCATTCATCCTTTCTTCAATCTCCTCCTACACTCTATTTCATAAAAGTCTCTGAATGATATAATTTAGCTACATATCCAATTGCTGAACTCCCTATCATGATGTTTATCAGAAAAAAATGGGTTTATTTTCCCTCACTTCAAACGTCTGTACTCTAAGGATCTACATCTGAACTCCTGAATATAGGTTCCCTTGACAGTTTTAAAGTTAAAGTCAACTTCTTAATCGTTTATTTAAGAATAAGTGACTTCAAGTTTACATTTCCCTGTCTACATTTTTTTTCTGATACCAGTGTAAATAACTCATTGAAAACATATACAAGAATTGTTTAAAAATACTATCATGCTTGTGAATGTTCTGATCTCTTACAATCCACACATATATAAATGTATGCAAATAAAAATGAAATACAGTAATTTACAAACATATGCACAGGCATTTTTCATAAGGTGTTAAAAAAGTCTACCACTGAAGAGAAGAAAAGAAGTTGGTATAGAAAATGTTGAGTTCTGGCCTAATCAACCAGAATATATTGTCCAACATTTCAAATGCAGGATAAGTATTTATATGATGATACAGCAGATCCAGTTCTGATCAGGGCTTTTTTAACTATCACCTCTTCTTCAACTCCATTTCATTTTTTAGAAAAGCAAAATGGTTTCTGTTGCTTTTTGTTCCATTCACATCACATTCAAGCAAAATCAGAACTGGCATCAGTAGATGAGTAATCAAACAGGTGGCATCCAACTAGTTTTTCATGTGTGTCCAGAGAAGACATGATGCAGCTGGCAGATTATTTTGCATGCCAATTGAGTCCGATAAAGAAAAGCAATCCTTTTGAAACAGAAACAAAAAACCCAAACAGATTAAAAGAGAAAAAAAAAAAAAAAAAGAAAAAGAAAAAGCAAGGAACAATTTTTGAAAACAGAGGAGGCTTTGCTGTAGGAGATTAGAAGAAGCCTGGCCCTCTTGGTTAAGCTGTTTGAATATTGCTCATGAGAAAGAGTCTAGTTCCTGTTTTGGCAAGTATACCTCTGTGAACTTTGAGGAACTGCATGATTTTATGGCTTAAAGCACTCTCTGCAGCCTTCCAGGCATCATTATGCCTATCTGAATCTCCAGAGTAACTCAGCCAACAGTAAAGAATAGAGAAATATTGGATATGATCTTAACAAATACAAATGCAGAGTATAGAACAATGTTTTCCTTAAGTGGAACATTTGGAGTCAAATGTGTTTGGAAGGAAAGCAGCCCATCTCTGATTTATTTTCAGGACAATCCCAGTCTCTTGAAGAACATGATAATAACCATTGTCTTTTTGTGAATTTTCTATATGCAGTGGAGATCAAAGTGACATCATGATATAGAGGAAAATTCCTGTCCTGTACTTAATATTTTCTCTTACGTTATACAGAAAAAAAAAAAAAATGTTATTATGAAATCAATCTTCCTCCACAATCCATTACTATAAGAAATGACATCCCAGAAGTGTCATGAAGAATGAAAAAATTTCACGCCTTTGTTTTGAGGTCTCTGAGGAGTTGGTTAGAATTGAAATGCAAATACCTCCACAATGAACAAATTGAAAATAACATTAAAATGACAGCTCTTCTGAGGTCTATCTTGCTTTCAATATTTCTGAATAACACAGCTAAAAAATTCAAATTGTCAAAAAAGGTAATCCAAAAGGCTATTTGTAAAACCAAACACACAAATACTGAGTACTTCAATCATGTTTTCATTTCAAATGAGAACTCTAAGTATATAAATATATACACGTACACATTTTTTTAGCTTTTAACAGTATGACTCTTAAAACCAAAAATTTTACTTAAAACTTATTTGTCAACTTTTACTTTACCTCAATCTAATAGTGAGCCACTGAACATCAATTGTAATAATAATCATTGCACTTTATTTCTATGGTCACAAAGTGTTTTCTGTTTTCCTTTGAAAGAAAGACCACTGTATCCATATGCCTTTTGATTCATTATTATTAGGCAGATAAATAATGAAGCAACACGGCAACAGGAACAGTGCTTCCTATACAAAAAGAGTTCTTACCCCATTGGTAAAAAATGAGCACATAACTGCTCTCAATCTTCTACCCTGCACTTCTACCCACTTCTACTGTTTCTGGATTTTGGCTAATTTCAGCTTTGAATTTTTGTCCTTTGAATCACACTACATTGGAGTGCTAGAACTGTCTAGACTGTGCAAATACCTCTTTTTTGATCCTTTGCTGGTTCTGAGGTGCAGTTGTACTACAGATCTACATCTTCTCACAAAGGATTGCTGTGTCTACTGGAACTAGAAAGGCATGGGAAACTGAATATCTATTGCACAGTAATTTTCATTCTCCTAGCGAGTTTGTGAACTTGGCTTGGTACAACAGTCTCACAAGTTGGGAATTAAAACTGCTCAACGTAAAGTCAAAACCCAACATAGTGCTGAAGTAAAATAGTATTTATTTGAAGCTTTTCTGTTGGCAGCTTCTAAACTTTACATGCACTGTTCACAATGGCAGCTAAGCTGTTGGAACAGTTGGCTTCCCAGGCTGCATATGCAACTGTGATATATGTGGTCTGAAGCAGACATCTGATGAGAAATGCAACACGCTTCCTCAGCTGTGGGCTGCCAAGAAGTATCAGGCCCTGGAGTTGTCACCCTGTCCTTGGTTCGGCTAGAATAGGGTTAATTTTCACAAGCAGCTGCTGGCCCAAGGAGCTGGGAGGGGTTGCAGCTGGGAGGGGCCACAGCTGGGATCAATAACGGAACCACCAATGGGATTTGCACCACACTGGGGTCATGACCACTATATAAGGGGAGGGTTAGGCCTGGGCAAGCTTGTTTGCTTTGAGCTTCATTCAGCAGTAGCTTCAGGGAGCTGCCAGAGCAGGGAAAGCAGCATCTCAGGTACCAGTAGAGCCTCACAGTTTGTATCACTCACTTTGTGTATTATTTTGTTGTTGTTATTACTGGGTTTTTTTCCTCTCTCTTTATGTTTTTCTTTTATTAAACTGTCCTTAGCCCATAGGGTCTCATGTTTTTCTTTCCTCTGGTTCTCTTTCCTATAGCACAGGAGGGGTGTGAAGGGAGGGAAGCAGTGGGTGAACAGCTGCATAGTGTGAGTCGGATTGCCGACAGAGGTTAAACCATGGCACATCTCTGAAGTAATGTGTCCAGGAACTTGGTTGTTTTGGTTGGGTTTTGTTTGGTTGTTTGTTTTGTTAAGTTCACTAGAACTCTTCTGTTTGTATTTTCACAAAATATTTTAAGTAACTGCTCTTGTCATGTGCAAGCCTTATCTGTTTGTGATCCTCAAAAAAGTTCCAGCTATAAAGCCATGCTTCTTTTTCAGTTTTTACTTTTTTTATGGGTGAACATTGGTAAGCAGATTATAATAGACAAAACATAAGGATAATTTCTGTGCTGTCACAATGTGTATCTTTAACCTTGAGACGTTACAAGCCTCAAAGAGTAGGAAATGAATAATCACACTTTCTTGGAAGTAATTTCTTCATTTACAGCTGTAGACTGAGATTTGCTAAGATGATGATTCAGCTGGCAGGGTGGAACATGATGAGAAATGATAATGAAATGGCTGTAGGCCAAACCCATAAAAAAAGGTAGAAATTTTCTGCAAAATCACGTTTCTAAGACAGACATATACGTAATTCTCTAGACTACATGTAAACTTCTATTGGTATTGGTATCCCGTAGTCAATAATTCTCAATGCTGGAAGCATTTTGGGCAGAGATATTCATGATATAACTAAATTTCTTTTCACTGCATGAAAAAAAAAATACTGCCTCAAGGAGAAACTGCAAACTTTTCCTTCAGGAGCTATTCATAAATAGTAAAACAGAAAAAATCAGGTGACTCCCCTTAATTTTAGTGTATGTGGCATTAATGGAAGTGCTAATGCATATGGGAAGACTGTTGTTAAACTTGGAGTTTTCTCTTCTTCCTGCCCTGCTTTCCATGTACTATCTTGAACTTAACCTTTCTGTCCCTGTAACACAAAATGCAGACCAGTGTCACAATTTACCCAAGAAAACTGTATTGAGAGACTTCAAATTTTAATGGAAGAGCTTTAGCTGGTTTGCCAGGTTGTTACACTGCCAAATGGAAGATCTTGCAGTGAAGTGGAACGAATAATGGATGTCACAGATCTTGTCTTTTTTATTGTCAGTACTAAGTGATAAAGGACTGAAATTTATTTTTGCCTTTCATTATCACCTTATGGTTACTGCTGCCTAACACCTGTGGGAAGGGTATCTTAATGTTTTTCATAATAGACAAAGTACCTCAGCATGGACTGCAGCTGCTTCAACACTGGATATGTCACAATATTCATTTAATCTCTAATCATTACTACAGATGTTGCTAGTTATCCTTCAGTGAGATATATTCTATTGCAAAGGCTGTGAAATGGTAGTGCAGCTGTGGTTTTCTTTAATTTTCTCCAAATACTCCCCAAACTAAACACACACAAGCAGAAACACTCATATGCATGTAAATGCACACACATACATGGATAAATATACAGAGCCACAAACACATCAATGCTTTAGTTGCTTCACTATCTCTATGGAGGTTTTATGAATCAGCAAAATTTGTTTGATTTGTGTCTGACTAAATGGACATAGTGGAGTAAAAGGTTTTGTAAACACCTTATGGAAATATAATTATAGAAGACAACTCTATACATTCCTTTATTGTGTGGATACAATGTTTAGAAAGTCAATTACAAATATCTTATGGGTCAAAAAGGTGCTTACATCAGCCAAAGCAATAGAAGATACTGACAAAATCCAAACCACCAACAACACAAAAGCATCTCACCTCTAATAAACATAATAAAGGGAAGAAACAAGCTAACTTCTTACATTTTTAACTTTGGACGTGAAGGATATGGTGAGCATGTTAAGGAGGAAATGTGAGACTGTGAGGGAGATGGCATTATTTTTCACAGTAACTTCAAGTTCTCCTAAGGGTTGAGGCATACTGCTCTGATTAAAACTTGAACAATTCTATACCCAATGGAGGAAGACATGACAAAGAATAAAGGCTGAAACTGAAATAGACTCATAATTTGAATCTGAGATCTATTTTCAGCACCATGGGTTATTAATGCTTAGATCAAATCACAGAAAGTTTGATGCATTTTCTGAATGTTGGGTTCTTCTCTAGTGTCCTTTTTTTGTGAATAATTCCAAATTGAGGCTTATAACTAGGATGTAGCTTTAATATGAAAAGGTTTGCTCGTATATCAGAGATTTATTCATACATATATTTGCCCATATATGAGATCCAAGTCTCAGATAAATAAAATTTAGCAGTTTATTAGCCCAGGCCAATAAAAAAATCTTTTAGATTTTTCTGAATGGTGTCTTAAGTCCAGCTGCTTCTATTTCAGATTTGCAGAGGCAATATAGGTTATATGCACTGCCATTCTTCTATCCACAAGATCTCTAGATCTTCAAAAAGAATAATTCCTTGCTCTGCAATGACATATTTCCAAGGCTTCTAGCAGATCTCTGTGAGGATGTCATGGTTGTTTTCTACAACTGCATGCAGAAAAGCAGGCACAGTACTTTCTCTAAAACATTGTGCCTTTGGATAGGATGGGAGGTAATGGTGGCAAGCTGAAACGGAGGAAGTTCCACCTCAACATGAGGAAAAACCTCTTCGCTGTGAGGATGACAGAGCCTGTCCCAGGCTGCCCAGGGAGGTCGTGGAGTCTCCTGCTCTGGAGACTTTCAAACCCTGCCTGGATCTGCTCCTGTCTGGCCTGCCCTGGGTGACCCCCCTCTGTCAATGGGGTTTGACTGGATGATCTCCAGAGGTCTCTTCCACCACCTACTATTCTACAATTAATTTTCAGCATCACTAACTATAGGCGTAAAAGTCAGCTGCCTGAAGACCATAGGGACCTATAGCACAGAACCCAGGTAGACTCAGTTTGCATCTTCTCGGAAAAAGCTGTCTTCAAAAAGGCCACATAGAGGCATCTTTTGATGCATGGCATAATCGCATCCCCTCCATTTAAAATAGACCGTGTTGATTTTTTTAGAAAAATAGAATAGATAATAGAATTGTGAGGAATTTGTTTTAGTGCCTATTTTAAGAACACTTAAGCAATTATATCACCTTTATCAATGCTATCATCAAAAGATGATCAGTCATCCAACGCATCCGCAGTAAGTCTGAGTTCATTGAATATTCTGTGTTGTAGAGATTAAGTTGTGTATTGTCTTTCTGTGTGTTTTTTGTTGGTTTTGGGTTTTTTGCCTTTTTATTTGTTTGGGGTTTTTTGTTTGGTTGTTTTTTAGTGGTGTTTTGGTTGGTTTTTATTGGTTTGAATTTTCTTTACATCATTTCAAGGACTATTGCATCCTTCAGAATGGACACCGAGTGAATCGGAAAATGTTAGAGGTCATTGCAGAGGCAGAGTGCAGCAGCAAAAGTGGGGAGAGATTTTAGTCCATCTTCTCAGTGTACCCAGGAGCACAGTAGAGACTCAGCAGCTTACATTGTTTTCCTCAGGTGATGGCATTTTTGCATTTTGGTGAGAACTGAAAAATGCCATAAATTTATAAAGACCTCAGTAAAATTTGTCATTCATTTACTCATTTGTTATCAAAAGCTATCTTCTGGATTTCTGCCACTTGACAGAAGTTCCCATTTCCCTTTCTAGTGATTTCTTTAGGATGTGTTTTGAGTCATGAAAATTGGAAAGCTGAATTACCCCAAAGCAAGGGCAGTTTCATGCTTATTTGTATTTATTTGTTTTGTAGTCATGATGGTTAAATCAGTGTTGTGGATTTTGCAGTGCAATGCATACTTGAGGCATGTCTCTGTCATAATGGAGTCCCTCAAACAGGTTTTAGCAGAAATACTCCATCCTCAAGAGCCACAAACTGACTGGCAGCACAAGTGTTCCAGAAGAAAGGTTGGTAAATCTCCGCAGAGGCACTTTATTTTTCCCAGGAAGTGCCTGATATTACATGCTGAGTACTACATTAACACAACAAATACTTTTTCTACTCCTAGAATATTTTCTTTAGCAGGAGTAGGGAGATCTCAATCCATATTGGATGAAAGCCCTATTATACTAGGCAAAGTACCTAACAGACCTGCCCTCTGGCACTCACTGACAGGTCTTTTGAGGCCCTGTGAGGCAAAGTGATTTCCTAAGAGTATGCCTTGAGTGACATGACTTGCTTTCTTCCCTCCACAAAAGGACGTTTCCTTGCAGTACTCCTGCCCAGTGGGACTGAATGCTGAATAAAGCATTTCCCATTGTAAGACCAAGAGCAGAATCCAAACTTTCATCATTAGCACGTTGGTGCTACAGACAAGTGCCTATAGGAACACAGAAATTTGCTGTGAAAGTCAAGCTGCCTGCTTATTTGTCTGAGAATAAAGCAAAGTCAAGTCCCATTTCCAGACAAGACACTGTGTAGGGGGTTGGATTTCCCCCCTTCCTTTGTCTCTTGAGATCTGTTGGCAGCTGGGAAGATAATGTGTGTCACTGCAATGTCTGCAACGTTGTCAGAGAGAGCAAGGGAGTGGTCACATCCCCATCGTGGTAATAGTCTGAATCTATTCCTAAAGCATCAGCCTCTTCACCCAGTCTCTGTCTGAATGACAGTTGAGTCTGCAGAGGCATCACACATGATCATGCTACATTATGAGCAGTCAAGGAGGTTGACAAGCTGTTTAGAGAAATCAGCATAGCTCGATGCTTTTTCCAAACCTGCTTTTTAATCATTTTTGTATCTACAGACATGTATGTATAACATGTATGTTACAGTCTCATGCTCTGGGTGAGTTAAAAAGGATTGGACATTTTGTGGTATTTTTTTGTTCTTTCTGTTGTTTGATAGAAAATCTGTCAAGAATTAGATCCTGTTGTGCTAGCTACTATGTAAATATTCACGAAGACGACAGGCTTATAGTAATGAGAGAAAAGGTAGGGAAAATGTGATTATCCCTGAAAGCATGAAATAGGGAATTGGATGAATATTGTAGGACTGAGAAGATCAAGCTGAAGTAGAAAGTCTATGGCAGGGCTCAGGAAAAGCTGACCTTCTTTTATGCTTGCTTTTCTTAGGCCAAGCTTACCAGACACATTTAAGCATATGAAAATTTTATTTTGAGCCCTTTACTGAAAGTTTAGTGGGTCATCCTGTTGTCCCAAGTCTGGATTCTTTGCCTGATGTGCAAAAATCAATCAACACACAGGATGAAGATATTTTATTACAATTCTGTGCAGAAAAGGGTGCTAAAAGGGTGATAATTTGCAAAACTAGCACACGCCTTCAGAGGACTTGTAGGATTTTATGCAGTTTACAGCAAAGAAAAGTTGCACAATACTTGTTCATTTATTACCGTTTGATCATCTAAATAATGCTCTGATTAGTGGCTAGCTCTTCATAGAGGCAGTCTCACATTAGCATGTTAGGTCTCTTCCCCTGGGTGTGATTTTTACCATGCTTAGTCTTACCCTGCTTTAGGTTACCTTCAGGTGATCTTTCTCACCCCCCTTTCCTAACACCTGGTCAGAAGGTGTTTCATTTAATTCCAATTGTAGCCTATTGTTGTGCTATCTTGTGATTTATATCTCTATATGTGATTTATCACAGTGCTATTACTGTGATGCTTTACTTTGAGGACCACAATTTCCATATTGTGTTTCTTTGCTTTGAGGACTACAAGCCTTTTGTTGTTGCAGATCATGACCGCTCACATGCTCAGGGCACTGATACTCTGCTCATATTTTAAACATCAGTTGTTCATATCAGAAAGCAGTATCAGACGAGGCTCGGGAGTTACTTCAAAAGCATAAACCAAGAAGTACTAAAGGTCAGAGCTGAAGCAAATTTTAAAAATTATTAAAGGAATTATTTTTTTTGCTTAGATTCTAGAAGGGAATAGGCAGCTATCCACAAGTCTCTCTTTTTACGGCTTAGGGGTGAGGTAAACCAGTGTGTGAGAGAGGATATGTACTGAAGATTGGTTTACACACAGCTCAGCTGCTTGAGTCCATAACCGTGACTTAAGTACATTCTTGGAACAGAATAGACTCTGTGCAACAGAGTATTTCTTCATTATGAAACAGAGGTTTGCCTTTGAGTTCCTTAGCCCAAAGCTTGAGTCCCAGGAAAAACTTGAGTCTGCATCAAGCACGGGTTTTAGGGCATACAAGACAGAAATTATCTACAGTGTATTCAATCAGCTGCTTTGTTAGTTCAGCAAAGGGAATAAGGCCCAAAATGGCCCTCAGAATATGAATATGGACAGTTAGAGAGAGTTAAATACTTTGAAATATGGTCCACAAGGAACATTAGGCTAAGCAATAGCTCTTGGAGTAAGTGAAAAGAATAGTTGGAGTTAAAGTCAAGAAGGTCCTCATTCCTCTAAAGCTTAGCCTACAGTCTAAGCACTCGTGAATGCCTTGTATCGTTCCTTCAAGATTAGCCTTCAGCTATGTTTGACCTGCCTTGCCTTGCCACTGCCTGGGTACACCTCCACCAGCAGATTGTCTTCTCTCATTGAAGCTAGGTTGCATTTCCTGGGCCATTTAAAGATTACTTGAGAGAGTAAATGTGAAAATCCCAAGGAACAGAAATGCTAGAAAATCACAGGTAGCTGCTTCTGAAAGGATATCACTGAATGAGGATTTTAAAGTGGTTAAGTTCAACATCAAAATTAGTTAACCAAATTAATTGATTTCTAATATGAATATGTATGTATTCAGGAATTTTCTGACTATGACCTAGAAAGAGATGTGTAGACAAGGATACAAATGCCGTATCTATGATTTTGGTGATGTTAGAGGAATATTTTACTCTCTGCCTGAATTGAATTTCTTCAAAAATTTTTAACACTTTCTTCAAAAATCTTTAACTAAGATGTTTAGCTGTTTTTTGAAGAACCAAAATTAAGAAGGAACCAATTTTCCTCATTATCCTGAGATTGTTTATTCACTTCCAGATGAGCAGCTTTTGGCCAGTTTTAGATAATCCCAGTTTTGTTACTTGAACATATATGTAGATATACATTGCCATTACTGAGTTTCCTTCCATAGATTACTTGAGTGTCATTGTAATTTCCGTATGCAACTCATTCAACAAATAAATGCATCTCACTTATGACTGTAGAGTAGGATTGACTTGAGAAACTCTAAATGCTTTTTTCTTGAACCTATTGTTTTGACTTTCCTCAAAATCAGTCACCTTCAAAATGTAAGACATTAACTCTTGTTTGTCTTTGTTTCCTCGTTGAAACTGTTCTATTTTGCCTAACATACTCAATTGAGACAAGAACAGAGAATTTCCACTTGAATGCCACAAAATGCTCTAAAATAGAGTACACTTCTCAAGAGTATTAAAACAAAATACAGCAGTTAGGAAAATCATCATTCTTAAATACACTGCATGTGCACAGGGCATTTGGCAAAGACTGCAGTGCTGCAGATAATCAAAAGAAGCATGTGAAACTTTGCCCATACATGAGCTGAATGTTTCAACCAATGGACTGTTAAATGCAGCGGGATATCCTCTGTCTGCTGCTTATTTCTGCTTTAAAATCAAAAGTAGCGCACGCACAAAAAAAACCCAACCCCAAACAAAACCCAACAAATCAAACAACAAAAAACACCACCAAAACCAGGAAAATATACACAAGAAACATGTCATTAGATGTTGAATTTAAAAAAAAAAGCAACCAACCATCCATTTATTGTAAATCTAAAGTGGAGTAAGTTGGTATTTCCCTGAAAGAGGCAAATATTCACCCTGTGCATTTTATAAAGTATGTCCTCAAGACCAGGCTATGTGTACTTTATTGAAAATTTCAGAAATCCTTTGAACAATGAAGCTGCAGACAAGAAGTTTCTAGTAGTCAAATCCTGTGTCCTTGGACTTCACACAACCAAGTAGGCAATACAGTGTCAGAGAAGCTTCATAACGTTGGAGGGCAGATAGTGCATAGATGGAAGACACACTCATTACAGCTACCAACAGAGGTGTTAGTCAGAGTCCTGCCTCCAGATCAACTCAAGTTAACAAAGTAGCCTGCTCTTTTCTGAAATGCAAGAGAGCATGAAATATGTGTCGCCTTTTGGCATGTAGTCCAGCAGTTTACTGTTGTCATCAACAGCGTGGTATAGCTCATTTTCTACATCTCAGTGCTTTTCTAGAGGTTTATTATCTTCACTGTTGTATGAGGTGTCCATGCCCAGGTGTCAGCAGTGGAGGCTGCTGAGGAGAGGCTGGGGCTGCCCCAGGCCAGACACAGCTAGTTCCACTTGGTCCTAGTCTAACCCACCATGGACACCTACTGCCATAGGGAAATGGGAGGTTTCGGAGCGCCTGGTGACAATGGGAGAAGATTCTGCTCACACTGATGAGTGGCTGTTCCTTTCCCTCTGTTAAAATAAGTATTACAGCAGTGGTATGAGTGTTGTCTGTTATCTTGTCACTGGGAATTCCTGCAGAGGATTGAATCAGATATTTATTTTTTTTCCTTTTCCAAGTACATGAACTTTTCTCAGCTTATTTGGACATGGAAACACTGTAATAAGTGGCTTCAACAGAACCATCTAGCCATGCTGAACACTATTGATAAAGCATCTTAGTTTTCTAGCCCTAAGCATGAATTTAGAATCTTGGTTTCTGTGGATGAAGTTTAACATTGAACAGAATACTGCTGGAGAAAATTGATCGTATTAAATTTTTCTGTTTCATAAATGAACCATTTTATAGCCAGGCTGTAATTCTTGAGATAGGCTGTTAATAAGAGGTAGGACAAAACTTTTGTTTGCTTTTTTGTATGTACAATCAGAAATATTTGCAAGTGGTGTGGACTAGTGTAGATGAGATGGAGAGCAAGCAACTTGCTTTTGTAGGGTTTTGTAGACAGACAGATTTATATACATCCAGCAACACTCGGGCTAAAATCTGACATTCCCAAGAGATCAAGGAACTTTTATGTTGTTAATTGCCATTATCAGAAATCAGAGCATCATGGAAGTCAATAAGCAGCATTTATTATTCTTTTTCTTTTTCAGATGTTGTTTTGGTTTTGTTTTAATGGCTGCGTCAGAAGGTAGAAGAAAGTGCCATTGTGTGTTTTTGTAGGGTACTGATTTCACTGGTAAGAAAAAAGGCATGTAGTCCAATGGGTAAATCATGGGAATAGGGCTCAGAATATACTGTGTTTTCTTAACACTGTGTTGTTTTTTGTGTTGCAGAGTCTGTTGCCCCTCATTCATTGAATGCTGATTCTGGAATTCTGCCTTAGGCTCACCCAGTACCTTGCGCATTAGCCCAGTGGCTAAATGCACTGCAACACAAATAATTAGTAGACAGAAATTAGATAATTTTTTCAGAATTAAAAGAAAAATAGTAAGAAATCACAAAACAACAGTTATTCCTTTGCTCTCTGGTCAACTTCTGAATATACATAGAAAAAGGCAGCCTGAATCTTCTTTATTTTTGAAGTCTCATTGACATCACCCTGTGGTTTGTAATCCATACCTGTGTTCTCTCAGTGACTGGTTCAATGTGAGTGTTACAGTATTGGAAGATAGGGTCTAGAACTGCTTATGCCAGTAAAGGAAAATAAAAGCTCTCCACCTTTACTCCTTCCTGCTTCTGCTACTGTTCTGAGTGAAAGGAAGGATTTGAATCAAGTGAAGAAACAGGACATGAATCTATCTCCTAGAATGGAAATCATCTGTACTGATTTTCTCTGGGATAGAATTAATTTTCTTCATAGTAGCTTATGTCGTGCTATATTTTGGATTTGACGCCAAAGCAGTGTTGATAATACAGGGATGTTGGATGGCTATGTTACTGATGAGCAGTTCGTACACAACATCTGGGCCTTGTGTGCTCCTCACACTATTCCACCAGCAAGTGGTGATCATCTGCACAGTCTATTCATTTACATCATTGTGGTGGAATGTAACAGCTTATTTTTGATTCAGCAGAATTAACACTGGTTTTAATGTCCTAAAGCCTCTTGTTCAGAGGGTGGTGGGAAGAGGAAAAATTACATGTTTTATAATATATAAAACTGTAAGTTTTGTCATAGCTACTGTTCTTGTGCCTTGATTTTGCAGATCTGATGGGAATACATAAAGTGAGATAAGTGAAGCTAAAGCAGACTGACTTTTCAGTTCTCATTTTTGTTTTCTCTTTCCGTCTGAAAAAGAAGGAACTTTCTGAGTCAGGCAGGATTTTATCAAAAACGTGTGTTCGGGTTCTAGTTGGTTGTACCTCAGTCTAAGTCACAAAGGCAGAGTCTTGGAGCCAAACTTTTCAGTCCCAGCTAGCCACCTGGTCTCCCTGCCAGCTTCAGTCCTTGCTTACCTGATACATCTTTCTCCCACAGTGTACACAAAGACATAACTTGTGTGTTAGCATATATATCTATGTATTTTTATACATATAAATAGGTATACTTTTCCCCTGGAAGCTTTGTGGAAACTAAAGCAGTGAATAACAGAATTATTCCTGCTATTGTGAGTAACAAAGAAACCCTATTCAGCTTAAAAAGCAGAAGGGGGGGGGATGATAACTTTATTTGTAATATTTTCTGTAAAATTTTTACTTTAATTTAAAATGGTATTTTGGAAGTTCATAATACCAGCAAGTTTTGTTCTCGGTGCATATGAATGCCTCACATCAACTCAACTACAGATGCCAGCTCCAGGAAAAAGACTGTGTCATGTTCTAATGGGTTTTTGTGTTTTCCTCACCCCTCAGTTGTTCCATGACAATTTGGCCTGCCAGGGCACAAGGATATCTTAAATGGGACATGCTACCACAATACACCCCCAGAGCTGTACGGGCAATGCTCTGCTATACATTGCCTTCTGTTAGAAAATGAATGAAGTTCAAGGTCTTGCATGTTCTCTTCAAAGTATTCCAGTATTTGGCTTAGGATACTTAAGGAAAAAAACATCACCTAAATCTCTGAGATGAAGAATCTGGTTGACAGTTTCAGTCCCTCGGCACAAGGGAGCTGTCTTCAGGTACAGGAGAGCAAATGAGTGAAAAATGGAATATTTTCAGGGGGCAGTCCAAGGCTGCCAAGTAAATCACTTCAGAAACTTGGAACTGTCATAAGTGTCACCACTTCTCACTCTAAGTGCTTTCTCTAACAATACCTAGCAACACGCTTTTGAAGAAAAAGAAAACGTAAAGCAAAATAAGTCACATCATTTCAGGTTACTCTCTCAGGAGATGGTTGAGAGAAAAATCAGCAGTTGGAGAGTTGTCATATCATTTAAAACACTGTGGAAAACCTTTGGATACTAGAAAGGTGGTCTGAAATGGAATAAGATTAAGAGTAGAATAGAACTTGAAAAGTTTAATCAAGTGTAAGGCAACAGTTCTGGCTCATGTGCAGGAAGATCTATATTCTGTTATATGAAATAACCATATACCTGAAGGCAAAACATGCACTGGCAGCACTCAATATTATTCAGTATTTTCTTGTGTTCTCCAGTCTGTCCAGGTGCAGCCACCTGTAAACCCATGCCTCAGTCTCACATTATAATTTCTTTAAAGGGAGATTGCATTTATTGTGGCTGTACAATGCCCAGTTTAATAAGCTTTTCTTTCTGCAGTGGAGTTACTCAGTCCTACCACAGTACAAAAATTGTGTGCTAAAAACTGCCAACCCATATTTTCAGTTCTTTGTTCTAGATAAAAGGCATGGAGTTGAACTGGGTTGATAGAGAGTTCAGTAGGACTTGGGTGTGACCTGTTCAGATCTAAACCATTTACCTCCTCCTTTCTGAAATAAATGTGGACTGCCTCCTTATGTAGCACCAGTACTGTCTCTCTCTGTTAGCAAGTACAAGAATCATTGTCTTCTTTCTTGTCTACTCCTCAGTGTTTATATTAGAGCTTTTTTCAATGTTTTCTCCCTGACTAATGAGCCACTGTTCTCCTATTCCTTTGCTAGAGTGCATTTCTAGCTCTTTTTCCTCATTTTACATACAAGGTTAGTTACAGCAGTGAGATTTGTTTTGTGCTTTATTATATCACAATTTCATTGTACGTGGACTCAGACATTTCAGCACTCTTCTCTCACTGACAGCTCTGAAATGGTTAACGCTGGAAGTCTCCCTAAGAGGAAGAGGGAGGGAGAGGGGAAACTTCAAAGGCACTTAGCTCACTGATTGACTTTAGTTTCAGCTTATCTGTTATTTATTTATCAGTCATTCTGGGGTGCACAGAGTGTGTCCAGCAGGTCCACAGAGGTGGTTCTCCCCCTCTGCTTTATCCTGGTGAGGATGCATCTGGAGTGTTTTGTGCAGTTCTGGGCTGCCCAGTTTAAGAGGGACAGAGAAATACTAGAGGGAGTCGAACAGAGAGCTATGAGGATGATGAGGGGACTGGAACATCTCTCTGATGAGGAAACGCTGAGAGCCCTGGGGCTGTTTAGTCTGGAAAAGAGAAGCCTGAAAGGGGATCTTATGAATGGTTACAAATATCTGAAAGGTAGGGGTCAAGTAGAAGGGGCCAGTGTCTTTTCAATGGTGCCCTGTGGTGCAACAAGGGGCAATGGTCACAAACTGGAACATGGGAAGTTCCAGCTCATTATGAGGAGAAACTTCTTTGCTGTGAGGGTCATGGAGCCTGGAACAGGCTGCCCAGGGAGGTTGTGGAGTCTCCTCTAGAGACTTTCAAACCCCACCTGGATCTGTTCCTGTGTGGACTGCCCTGGGTGACCCTGCTCTGTCAGGGGGGTTGGTCTCAATGATCTCCAGAGGTCCCTTCCAACCCTCACCATTCTGTGATTCTAAGTGTAGCTCTCGGGTGTCTGTAAATCATGCATTACAAACATCCCCCTTCACTCCATACTCTGGAGAATGGAAAACTGCTGAAAATGCCTTATGCCCAGAGCCTCTCATGCTGTGACAGCACTGTCTTGTAGAGAAGATACTAATTGGAATGACCCAGGAGGGAAGAGACTGCTCCAGAAACATACGTCCTTGTGTTTCCTCTCCAGGCCTCAATATTTACTGGGCTGTTACTAATACTATTTCACACTGAAAGAAAACAAAACAAAGCAAATCCATAATACATTCTTAAGCTATTTGTTGAGGAAAATAGACTGGGGGGGGGCAGAAAAAAGACATTGTGAAGGTTTATACAATAATCAGCTAACTCATCATAATGAAATCAGATTTGCTTGCACACATTCCCATTATTTCTTCAAGGAAAAAAAAGGGGGAAAAAGAGTTCCTCTAGCAAGAGCACATCAGCAACTTTGGGCAAGTATTCTGTTAGCTGAGCCACACCATATTTCTGAAAAATTATGCAGACCACAGTATTGGCAACTATTAAGTCAACAGACACCCACTTAGAGGCTAATGAGCTGGGATGTGAGTTTTATTCCACAAAGCTAAGTATGACAAATGTAGCCTCAGGAGATGAAGCAGGAAATGTGAAATACGGGACAAATGTCAGTCTGGCGTTTTTTTTTTTACAAAGGATGTACTTAGCATTTCTAAGTTCTGTTTAATATGGGAAGTTTCAGCATTCTCCCTGAAAGTGGCATTAGCTCTGTGGGGAATCCCCTGAAACTGATGAATGATTTTTATTATGAAATGTTGTGGGAGATAAAACCAAGGCAATTTGGATTTTTTTATCGTAAATTCATCTAGAAATCATCTCTAATTGTGCAATGAGTGGTTAAAAATACATAAATAATTAAAAAATCAGAATGGTTTGGATTGGATGGGACCTTTAAAGATCACCGACTCTAGCTCCCCTGCCATGGGCAGGGATATCCTTCCCTAGATGATGTTAGTCAAAGCCCCACTTAATGTGACCTTGAACACTTCCAGCGAGGGAGCATCCACAACTTCTCTAGGCAACATTTTCTGTATCTCACCACCCTTACCATAATAAATTCATTTCTCAACTTACCCTCTTTCAATTTTAAGTTATTGCCCCTCATCCTGTCACTACAGGCCTTGGTAAAAAGTATCTCCATCTTTTTTACAAGGCCCCTTTATATATTGAAATGCCACAAGATGTCGTCCCTGGAGCCTTCTGTTAGTCAGGCTGAACAACCCCAACTCTCTCAGCCTCTCTTCACAGGGGAGGTATTCCATCCCTTTGACCATTTTAATGGGGCTTCTCCAGACCTGCTGTAAGAGTGCAGAAAGGTAATGAGGGCAGAAAGGATTACTTTTTAATACAGAATGCTTTACAAAACCAGTTTGGAGCACATCTTCTCTCACAGTGGTGTTGGCAGGGAATGAGAAACTCCTGTAAAGAGCCATGAAAAAGAGTGGAAAGTTCAAACTCACCTTCTGTTCGTAAGACTATCAGTTATAAAACTGTAGTCTTGACTAAAGGATGATTTTCTGCTGTAGTTTGATTTTCTGTTGCCTTTTGTGTTTCCAAAAAAAAGGAACGGGTAAGTATAGAGATCATGGTGTTGCTCAAGCTTGCTGCAAGGAGGAAAACCTGCTGATTGAAGGCTTTCACGCAAAGTGGTAAAATTTACCAGAAAATGAACACAGTGGATGAGAGTGTTTGTTCAAGAGAAAATGAAGAGAAGGCTGGAAGCCTCTGAGTGATCTTCAGGACTGGTTTCAGTATGGGAAAATTGCATATAAAAGAGCAACAGTGATACAGTCGAACAGCATGGATAAAGAGGAGAGATGACAGGAAAGCAGAAAGAAATAATATGTATAAGAACATCTGCAGAGCAAGCAGCAGGTACAATGAAATTCTTGTACCTAATCCAGCTAGGGAAGTGAATTAAATCAGCGAGACACAAGTGAAATATTTGTTCACCAAAGCAAGAAACATGGGCAACACAGTGTCAGAATATGAGCTGGTGATGCAGCATGTGAAAACTGCTAGGATGGGATCACAGGAACGTGGTACACCAGGACGTGCACTTGCAAAGTAATTCGTGATTGGTTTGTTATGTTTCTTAAAAATATAAATCAGTGAGACAGTCACAACAGGTAGCTTTGTTTCTTGATGAGATATGGAAAGCTGCCCAGCAAAAAGGAACTGGGGGTGTTGGGCAACACTTGTGTGCCCAGGTGGCCAAGAAAGTCAACAGCTTCCTGGTCTGGATCAGAAATAGTGTGGCCAGCAGGATTACTGAAGTGATCATCCCTCTGTACTTGGCACTCGTGAGGCTGCACCTTGCATACTCTGTCCAGTTCTGGTCCCCTCACCACAAGAAAAACATTGAAGTGCAGGAGCAAATTCAGAGAGGGGCAATGAAGCTGGTAAGGGGTCTGGAGATCAAGTCCTGTGAGGATAGGCTGTGGGAATTGGGATTGCTTAGTTTGGAGGAGGATGAGGGGAGACCACCTCTCTCTCTAGAACTACCTGAAAGAAGATTGTACTGAGGTGGGTGCAGCCTTTTCTCTCAAGTAAATAATGACAGGATGAGAGGAAATGGCCTGAAGTTGTACCAGGGGAGGTTTAGGTTGAATATTAGAAATAATTTCTTTACTGAAAGAGTAGTGAGGTGCTGGAACAGGCTGCCCAAGGAGGTGGTGTAGTCACCATCCCTGGAAGTGTTTCAAAAATATATAGATGAGGCACTTCAGGATATGCTCTGGTGGGATGGTGAGGGGGTTTTTTGTGTGTTTGTTTATTTATTTTTTGATGTGTGTGTTTGTTTGTTTGTTGATGGTTGAACGTGGTGCTCTTTGAGGTCCTTTCCAACTGTGACAATCCTGTGATTCTCTTATTCTGTGATTTTGTGAAGAATGGAAGGATTCTGTAACTTCGATAGAATCTGGACAACATTTTAGGGAGGCTTGTTAGGGAGGATTTCTACTGGCAATAAATCCAGTGTTGGTAATTGTCTGTCTTAGAACTCATTAGATTAGATTTTTGTAGAGATAGAATTTTTGGAAATATCTTAAATGTTTTCCTGGCATTGATATTGATAGGACTATTGTTTAGCAATTTATGAGATATGGCAGTGGTACAAACCTATAAGGAACTGCCAAGAGCCAGAAGGGTTAGAACATCTTACTGGCAAAATGGATTAATTGAGGAACAGAAATAACTGCCAATGAACTCTCGTCATCGAAACTGTAACATCAGGCAATTAAAGAATAACAAAAATAGTATCTACTAGAAGTCATTACCAGTAAAGAGGAGAAACAGTGAGAAAGCTGGAGCAGACAGACAAATTTAACACGTACATGAAAGAGGGAGGACCGTGCCATCGGCTCAGTTATGTAGCAAACTTCTGCTATTGCTTTAGGCAAGGAGGAAAGCTCAGAGTGCTGTGCATCATTCTGATCATTGTTTGTAAAAAATGGAGATGATTGAAGAGCTTGTTGAAATAAAGGTTACTAGAGTACTTGAGAGACAAGTACTCGCTTATCTAGGCTGAATATAGGAATAATTGTTTGGTTCTGTCATCCCGAACAATGTTATCTGTGAATACAGTGGAAAGGAAAGCATTGGAGGGGGAGAAAGCAGCTTTTCTATTAGAAGGTACTGTTATCAAAGGAGACAAATCAGTAGAGCTTGACTTTGAACCCTCCAACAGTGGTTATCCCCTGTCAAATTATAGCAGTGAATTAATAAACTGTGGTGACTCTCAGAAGATGAGAGATGCTGCATTTCATGTTGAATTTTGAAAGCTAATGCTATTGAAATGGAACAACAGTTTTACTATTTTCTACTGCACGTTTGTTCTGGAGCCATTTCACTGAAGGAAAGGTAGACTGGCAGTCTATGCACTAAAATAACCACAAAAATACTTTCTGTACTCTCAGCTTTTGCTTTTTAGACAAAAATCTTTCAGAGTACCTCCATTTCTCAGTTGTGCTTGCATGACTGTGTTACCATGGTGATTAGGAGAGTCCAGGAATTAACTTTGTTTTATGGTTTTTGTGGAACATTCATAGGTGAGCTGATGAGCTATATTTCAGAACCAGACCTTGAAGAGACAATGACCAATTGTGGATTAGCAACTTTTCCAATGTTAAAGAGCAACCTAGATTAAAAAAAGGCCAGATCTGTAATTGATGTATTGACTCATTAGTGATTTCACATCAGTCACACCTATTTAAATCAACCAGAAACCCAACTCATTATGGTCTTTTCCCACCAAAAACCAATGGGATATGTAAACACTGTGAAAATGAAACAGCAAAACAAACTAGCTGCCAAATTGTGTATGTTCTGCCAGTGCCCACTACCCTGCAACACCCTGGTCTGTAATGAAAATATTCCCTTTGCTCTTTCACAGCTACAGTTGTGTGGGTAACAATCATAGGATGTTTGGGGTTGGAAGGCACCTCTGGAGATCATTGAGTCCAACCCCCCTGCCAGAGCAGGGTCACCCAGGGCAGGCCACACAGGAACAGATCCAGGCGGGTCTGGAAAGTCTCCAGAGAAGGCAACTCCACAACCTCTCTGGGCAGCCTGTTCCAGGGCCCATCACCTTCACAGAAAAGAAGTTCCTCCTCATGTTGAGGTGGAACCTTCTGTGCTCAAGTTTATACAATAACAACAACAATGGAATTTTCTGATTATATCTAGAAAAGACTCCTTATTTAAGTAATGGAGGACACTCTTTTGGAAATAAAATAGCAGGAGTTTGGAATATGCTATTCTGATGGATGTACAAGTCTTAAATAGACATTTGTCTGTTCTTTATGTATTCATTGCTCCACCGAGAGCTGAAACAATCTTTTAATAGTCTCCTTGTAAATGGAGAAGACTACTGACATGAAAAATGACGAATTAGTGAAAAGGCAGAAAAACTGAAGTGGCAAATACCACAAGTGTCCCAGCTGAGTCCCCTCCCAACTTCTCGTGCACCTCTAGAAACAGGAGCAGAAGTGGATAATCATAGGTCTATTGAATCAGATCAAAGATTTTCTTGTCCAAAATGTTGTTTATCAGCAGGACATTCCTACAGAAGTGTGTAGGAACTGAGGAAATATATATGGTATCTTCCCTTCTCACTCCATCATTATATACACTTTACCAGCCTCCAACAATCTATGGATGATGGATAAATGAGTACATATGATGGACTCTGTTATATATGAATATACTTGACTGCGAGTAACCTTGGCAACTTAAATTTCTGGAGATTTTGGAAGCAATTCCTGAACTGAGGAAAAAAACCCAACCCACAGCACAATACATTTCATGAATGGAAATTCTGAAGAAAAGTTCATGTACAAAACATTGTATTTTTTGAGCATTTTAAAATATTTTCCTTCAGTAATGATATCCTATGTGTTTTAACCATCAAGAAGTCTGTAAAGCCCGTTGGTTTTCAGTAATATTAAGAAGAAGACCATGTTTTAAAAAATAAGATAGTCTTTATGTTTTTGAAATATTTATTCTATTTAAAGCCAGGAACCTTTATTGAAAGGATTTATCCAGAGGAAGAATTTTGCATAGAAAAAGTTGTGGTTTTTGAGGGATGAATTTTTTTTTAAAAAAACCCCTTTTTGATAAGGACACACATCCTGTCACTACTTAATTATTCTGTGCTTATTCTATGTTTCCTCCCTCAGAAAGAACTTCTGCCAGTGAGAAAGGAGAATTGTATGAACATGGGAAAAAGACTGATAAGGAGAAGAGTAGAAAATGTCTTTAAGGAGGAAAAGCAGAAAAGATAAATTGCAGAGTAATGTAATACTCCCCATATAAAACTCACAATGTAATACGACTGAATTATGAGGAAGGTAAGATTACGATGTTAAATAATAAACACCATTATGCAAACTACTAAGAAAGAGAAAATGATATGTGACTATTGAAATAGATTCTGTGTACGATAAGTGGTGGTAATAACAAAAAAAATTCATTTAATATTCCTAGTCTAATACAGTCCACATAATACTAATTATGAAACCAAAATATTGTATACTCTTCTTTCATTTTTCTGCTCAACCTGCTAGACATAAGAGTCCATTATTAGTGAAAAAGAGGTTTTAAATTCTTGAAAACTACACTCTTTAATATTGAATTTAATATAATGGCATACAAAAAGTCAGTTATGATTTTTTAACACAGAATTCAGTAAAACTTGGAGGAAGAGACCAACAAATGCCATTGTAAGGGGATGACATTCATGGAAAGCATTGACATAAAAAGTAACCAAAGGAGTTGGCTTACCTCACAGCCTGTCTCCCTTGTGTTTTCCAGGGGAAGTTTTTCATCTCTTCTGCAACTTGTAGTAACAGAAAAGGAAACAAAGTCATCACATCAGTCAAATTCTTTGTGGCCCTTCGTTCTAAGTCACCCTTCTACCCTTTAGCTACCTTTCTGAGGGATTTGTCAGGCTCTCGCTGAAAACTGTTACTAAGGTGCTCAGTTAGTGCAGCTCCTTTGATTTTCTTTCTTAAGTCCCTGTAGTTTCATGACCATATGTTCTTTGACATTCTTTTTAATTAGTGACAGATGGATGAAAGAATTTTAGATCCTAAACTGAATTTCTTGCTGTTGTGATTTTTTTTTTAAATTTATTTTTAAATGAGACTTTACATACACTATTCACTTCTTAAAATAGTTTGACTTCTTGTTGGTGTTATCTCCCCTCCCTGTTCTGTCAGTCTGTGTTGTTTTCAGCAAGGAACAAAGAAAATTAAAAAAGAATAAAATCCAAACCTATTCCTCGTTTGAACTGTGCGGTTTTTTTATCCTATCTTCAGTGACAGCTGATGATCCTGTAGGTCTGATCTGCTTCTCATTCTGTTTAGTGTTGTCATGATTTCTGAAAGAAAGGTCTGGCATTCAACTAAGTGAATTACAGAACAGTTACAGAGAGTTTGGTGCTCAATTTAAAAAGCATGTCCAGGAGACAAAAAACAGCAAAACACCACCAACAAAAATGCAAAGCAAAGATTAAGATAGTCTCTCTGGTATAATAGGACAGCCTTAATTTCTTATTTCCCTTTACTTTTGGACTACACAAATTCTCCTTTTATGTCTATGATTTATACACCTTGTGTTTCTTGGTTTCTGCCTTTTGTGTGTTCCCCCACCCCCTTCTCCACTGCTCCAAGTAATAGAGCCCTTTGGGCACTAAGTTTTTTATAAATTTCTTGCAAGAGTCTCTGTTTTGCTGATTAAATAGTACCTTGATTCCAGTAAATCTGGTAGAGATTGCTGTGATTTTTACATGCATTTTCAATGTCAGTTCTAGCTTCTGCTAGATAAAGAAAAAAAAAAAAAAAAACCAAAACAAACTAGCACTTAGCCCTTCATTTGATCTACTCATCCTCTGAAATTTATTTATTGTGGGGAATAAAACCAAAACACACAACAAAGATGACCTACTTTTATACTGAACAATATGATTAGTAACGACAAGTACCCAGGCTGGAAATTTTAATCTTTGGCAACAGAGTAAGTCCTAATTGTGAAAGGTTTTATTGTGTATATCTTTTAAGTCATAACTTTGAGATATATTTCCCTAATAATAAATACCTTCTAGAACTATCCAAACCTATGCAGACCTCCAAAAATAAGCTTTTTCAGAAACAGAGAGTTTAGTATGACAGGACGGTGGCTAATGTAAACCTTAACATCTTTGCCTCATTAACAAATGAATTGGGATGTTACTGGCCAGCAATGCCCCCAGAATGGCTAGGTATGATGAAGAGGATGCATTGTGTTGTATATTCCTTGGATAAAACAAGCCATTGAAGTCTCTTTGTCCTGCACAGAGAACACATAATGTTTTCTTTCATCGGTTGGCCAGAAGAAATGGTAACAGAAGATAAATTTTGCCATCATATTCCTTGGTGGAATTAGTCTATCCACTTCTATCTTCTATTAATCTATCTGATGATTTATATATCTACTTTATGTTTACCATTTTTCTGCATTGCTATGGTCCTTTATGAGAAGGAGGAGTGAATAAATGCTTTAAATATTGCTTCAGTTTCCTCTGTCAGAACCCCTACTAGCAGACAAGAAATAATATGTAAGGAAATATTCAGCAGGACACATGGTGATTGGCATTTCTTACCAAGTCACCATGATTTCTTAACTTACTATAATTCTCTGAGTGAAAAATGCTGAAAGATTGAAGAGCATAATGTATTTTTCAGGAAAAGAAAAAAAGAAAAGAAAAAAGAAAAGGATGCATCAGGTGAGTTCCTTGAGTATTTACAAAGGAGAGAAAACAAGTTTTTCTTGCAGAGCTGTTTCAGAAGAGTGGATTGGAGGCCTGAACTTTTAGGGGAGCATTAACAAAGGCTTTGTATTAGTGCATCAATCAATTAGTGCATCACTTCTTTAACCCACAGAACAACACAAAAAAATAACAAGGTCATATCATTTTACATCCAGTTTACTAAAGGAGATGGAAAGTTAATTTCAGGTTTGAATTAAGTGTCAAGTCTCAGTTTCAAGCTCATCCCCCAAAAGCTGTTCAGTTCAAGCCAAGGTGGATACCTCAGTTGTACCAGATGAATCACTGTCAGGCACTGAACTTGTAACACAGATTGAGTACAGTGATCTTCCTGCTTTTATCTCAACCTACAAGCCTTTCCACTTTTTCATCCCCTTGTCCTGCTGAGGAAGGTGTGTGTCTGGAAGCCCCCAAGCTCAACCCACAGCAAGGAACTACTGCTGCTCCTGCAGTTGCAATAAAGCCTCTCTATTTATTAGTTCACATAACGATGCCCATTTAGGAGAGAGCTAGGAAAATAAACAATGCCAGATCTTGAACAACTTAACCCATAGTTTCTGGAGTGTCTTCTGAATTAAAACCTACAGTGCTTAGATTATTTCTGTTTTTCCAGACGGGTGGTTTGGAGGCTCAGATCTTTGTTCACTACCTTATAGCCACAGTGTTTATAGCAGAGACATGGTCTTTAGAACTATTTCTCAGGTAGTTCCTTTATACTTGTAAACCTGGGATGTCGGCTTGCTTGAATAAAAATTGTTTGCTGCCATAAAGGTCACAAAAGTAAGATGCTATTTTGTGCAGGAGGCAGCAAAGTGGAAACAAGACAAGCTGAGTTCATCAGTGAAGTATAAGCCAAATTCACCACAGAATCAAAATTTATAAGAGGAGGAATTTGAGTAACACTTTCAGATCAAATCACTATGCTGAAACTAAATGGACTAAGGAAAAAATTAGTCATGGATATACACAAATTTACAGATTACACATGTTCTGTGGCAGAGAGGACACAGCCCAGGGGAGAATTCAGGTGGATAAGTGTAATGTGGCCATGCTCCTTGTAGTCCTAGTAGCAGTAGTAGTAAAAGCAGGGTCATTGGATCTCCTGAAATCCAAATGACTTTTGATATAGTAGGTTATAGAATTGGATAGAAAATACCCAATTCTTATTCAGTTCATTCAAATTCGCTTGGCATCTACACTGAACTGTCACCATTGTTGTTGCTCACAATTTGCTTCTCCCCTTTGCAGCTTTCACAGTGATTGACAAGTTATTTACGCTTAAGGATCTCCTCTAGTCTTACAACAAACCTAATTCCCCTTCCTGTAGGGTTAGCTAAAGTTCAGATGCTAACACTCCTGTCAAATGGGCCTAATTTGTGCTAACTCCTGAAGTTTATTAATTCCTAATTCCTAATATAAGTGCAATTCATAGGTAACAGGCTCTGGGACAGGCTTGAACTCAGTTCTACAAAAAGGGATGATCTGACCATTTTCTGAGTAGTCTTCTTGGCCTTTGCCCCCAGCAGAGATTGGACGGGTAAGTGTGACAGCTTTTTGTACTAGCACAAAATAAATAACATAAAAGAATTTATGAAGGCTCCATTTTGCAGCATGAGCAAAGCTCTTGGCCAGAGTTATGTGAATAATTCATTCTTGAGTTCATGTCCAAACTGCAGTATTTTATGTCTAATGAATCAAAACCTCTGAATTTCCTGCTTCTAAATTGAGAGTAAGGCTCAGATAATACACAAGGAAATCTGGGTATTTTTCCCAACGTGTAATCTTTATCTTTGAGAAGGTTCTTGAATCATTTTTGTTTCCTGTTCTAAATAATTAAACAAATTAACAATGAAAATATTTGTGTTTAAAGAAAAACCACAACTGATCTCATGCAAGGCACAAAAAAAGACAAAAAAAAAATCACATTTACAGTCAGTCAAATGATTTATAACACATGATAGTGTCTGAGTAGGCATCCTAAGTTGAAAGAAGTTGCTACAAGAGTGGTTTTTAAAATATAGCCTAATAGATTTATGAAAATGCATTGATTTACTGACAGAAAATAGCATAACAAAAAAAAAACCACCAACCTTGTAAAGAACTGTGTGAAGTGCTGTAGTCTTCTTAGTGAAAGACCTTCAAGTGGAACTCAGATGAAGCTGTCAGATGCTGGTGGGCGGGCATTTTATTCCCAAAGACAAAGGCATTACAAGTTCATCTTTCCAGCAGCTGAGTTCAACTACAGTCAGATAAGACATTAAATGTAATACCACATGCTTACTGTAACCAGAATAAGGTGTAGAGATAACCATGGAGGAGATCAGCCAAAGGTACAATTCACTGTTTGTGCCTGAAATATATAGACTTCAAGGGGGGTGTTTAGAAAATTTGATGTCCAACTTAAGGTGTTTTAAACTGTAACTCAAGGAAAATCAAATACACAAAGTTTAGATGAAATTTTATGATAAAAATCAAACACAGAATCACACAATCACAGACTGGCTGAAGTATGAAGGTGCTTCTGGAAATCATCTAGCTGGAGTGGCAGTTGGTGCGGCGGTCGGAGCAGAAGGCTACGCAGGAAGGGTGCTGAAGCTCTGCCAGCTCTGCCAGGGAGCAAGCTCCAGTGGGACCATGCAGCCACCCAGGTGTCAGGTCTGTTTAATATCTTTTTTATCAAAGATCTGGATGCAGGCATCGAGGGCACCTGCAGTAAGTCTGTAGATGACACCAGGTTAGGTGGGTATGTTCATCTGACTGAGGGTAGGGAGGCTCTACAGAAGTATCTGGACAGGCTGGATAGATAGGCCAAGGCCAATGGTATGATGTTCACCAAGGCCAAGTGCTGAGTCCTCCACTTAGGTCACCACAACTCCATGCAATGCTAGAAGCTTGGGGAAAAGTGGCTGTAAAGCTGCCCAGGGGAAAAGGACCTGTGGTCTTGGTTGACACCGGGCGGAATATGAGCCAGCAGTGTACTCAGGTGGCCAAGGTGGCCAACAGCATCCTGGCTGTTGGCTATTAGAAATAGCATGGCCAGCAGGACTAGGGAAGTGATTGTCCTCCCTTACTCAGCACTGCACGTCAAATAGGGGGTTCAGTTTTGCGCCCCTCACTACAAAAGAGACACTGAGGTGCTGGAGCATGTCCACAGAAGGGCAACAAAACTGGTGAAGGGTATAGAGCACAAGTCTGGTGAGGACCTGAGGTTGTTCAGTCTGAAGAAAAGAAGGCTGAGGGGAGACCCTATCGCTCCCTACAACTACCGGACAGGAGGTTGTAGAGAGCTGGGGGTCAGTCTCTTCTCCTAAGTAACAAATGCTAGGACAAGAGGAAATAAATGTCACTGAGAAGAGACCTTCATTCTTCCTTTCAGTTGTGTTGGTGCCTTAAAGCAAAAGGAAATACGATTTATTTTTTTCTGAACAAACACACAATGCATTGAGCAGAGGAGTTGTTTCTGCAGTTATTTTTGTACCTGCATTTTAATTCTTGAAAAATGTTGAAGTCATTAATATCAGTTAGTATTATGGTATCAGCAAGAGGTGCCAGCTGAGAATAGTTCTGTAGATACTGTAAGAAAGAGAGCTTGTTATTAAGATGCAATAATCTACATAGGCAAAGAGGAAAAAAAGGAAGAAAAAAAAGAAACTGAAGGTTTTTTCTACGTTTGCATGACAGGCAGTTGTAAGAACTAGAGACAGATCTTGCTTCTTTTCATTCAAGCTAGACTGCAATTTTTTGCTAGAAACATCCACACCATTTAATTTTCACACCCTCTACCTCCATGCTGTTCCATAATTTGTCTTCTTTTTTTTTGTGGTGAGTGAATGTTTGCTTATTAGAACCATTAGTTATTTAAAACATCTTGTTTATATACAAACTCTTATATGAAAAAAGCTCAATATATGTTTTTATGAATGCATTTCAGAATCTATTTAATTTTTAAGCATGATAATTAACTTTCAGATTATAAACTTTCATGTATGTGAACAAGTTTATAAAGCCTCATGGAAGCATGACTGGTTTATATTTATTTATGCTCATGATACCTGGTGGTTATTTAAAAATAAAGAACAAACAGGTTGTTACTTCAGTGGTTTATGGGAAGGCAGATCTGCAGTAACTACCCTATTACCTTCTCAGATGTACTTCTTTCTAAAATTAGATGTTGGGTTTTTATTTCAAGTACTTAGAATTAACTTAGAATGAAGGCTTACCGTGTATTTCTTATAAAGACATTTTGGATTCCCATAGCAGAAATGTATAGATCTCCTTTTACACATGTGACACTTTTACTCGCCTCTTAAAGACATTAGGTGAAATCTTGGCCTCAGGAATGTCAACAGAAATTTTAATTAACTGATCAGGGTACGTGGCTGAACTCTGGTTGCTGGTTCACCCCATTACATAGTTAACAGTGACAATCAAAACCATTTTTGCAAGCCCGTGACCATGAAGTTACACCATATATGCTACAAATGTTATGAAAACCATATCCATTGAAATTTCTGCTCATACTAACAAAACCCCAGGGAAACTCTGTCTGTAATCTGAGTTCATAATGTAATTCAAACATGGAAGCTTTGATTGTGATCTCCTGAAGACAATATCTATGTGCTATGAAAAACTGTTGAGTGTTTTAGGAGAACATTAGCACATGTTTTTACATTATGCAAATAAGAGTAAAGGTAACTTCATTTTTAAAGCTTGTGTATTCAAATCCCACATCTGTAACACTAGAGGTGTCTTGAATAGCATTAGAAAATTCAGTGAGGAAATATTAAACTAATTTGAATTATTTAGTGACATTTACTTTTATGTTTAGATGTGTTTCTGGTGCATAGACTTTCCATTTCCACTACTGATATTCTGCTAAATCCTTTTGTTTCAGGCCACGCTGCAGAGGTAATAAATACTACTTTATTTTACAGAAACTGTTGACTCAAAGAGAAGTGGTAACTGAAGAACATCAACACATTCATGGCTATCCTCAGTTTAAAAAAAAAAAGAAAGCAATATTTTGATATTGCTGAGTCAAATTTAGCATTATTATTGATATCACTGATAGAAAAGAGCAAACAGTGGAAACTGGATTTTTTTCACATGATAGGACACACAGAAAAGACAGAGCCAAGGTCTCCAGAAGAATGGCAACAAATGAATGGATGAAGATGAACATTTAATCTTCCAAGAGTACAATTGCTCGGTTTTGTTCTTTTGGCAGTAAATGTTTGGGTCTCCTCACACAAATCTTAAATTTTTACTGATCTTGTCCGTTGTGTGGCAAGAAATAGTTTCCCATCAGTTTTTAACAAAACAGTTTCATCATTCTTTTCACTGGGTCCATAATCTCCTTGCTCCTCAGTTTCCATGATGCATGTAATGAGTGACATTTATTACCTCACTGAGAGATTTGGGGAACAAGTTCACATGTTTGATGCATTTAGCTTTGATCACTGCTAGAGTCCCACTTCATGTACAGGACAGAAATACAAACTAATCTGACCAGGAACGTTCGTCACTGGCAACAGTCTGCAACTGGTAGGTCACAAATCACAGAGCACTTACTATAGCTAAGTAAATATGAAACACTTGTTTTATTTTTTGGTGTTTTAATACATTTATCTTTTGTTCTTTACAGGAGCAATTTAAATGGTTTTGAACTCTCTATGACCCATAGCTGAGCTGCCTCTTGTTGAAAAACAACAGAGGCAGAATAAATGAAATGGAAGAATGGGGAAGGACCCAGCTCTGATCATATCTTTGTCTTGCAGCTTTCACCTTGAACTCTTTGTACAAGCAAAATGCAGGAAGAAGGGAAAGGAAGGAAAGATTCCCTTTTTACATTCTGGTAAGTGTTTAATTAGCATTCACAGAATCGTAGAGTGGTGGGGGTTGGAAGGCACCTCTGGAGATCGTTGAGACCAACCCCCCTGACAGAGCAGGGTCACCCAGGGCAGGCCACACAGGAACAGATCCAGGCAGGGTTTGAAAGTCTCTAAAGAAGGAGACTCCACAACCTCTCTGGGCAGCCTGTTCCAGGCTCCATGACCCTCACAGCAAAGAGGTTTCTCCTCATGTTGAGCTGGAACTTCCTGGGTTTCACCTTGCTACCATTACCTCTCACCCTATCACTGGACACCACTGAAAAGAGACCGGTCCCTTCTACTTGACCCCCACCCCTCAGATAGTTGTAACTATTCATAAGATCCCCTCGCAGGCTTCTCTTTTCCAGGCTAAGCTCGCAGCTTTTCCTTATAAGAGAGATGTTCCAGTCCCTTCATCATCCTTGTAGCCTCCATTGGACTCTCTCCAGTATTTCCCTGTCTCTCTTGAACTGGGGAGACCAGAACTGAACACGATACTCCAGATGTGGTCTCACCAGTGCAGAATAGAGGGGGAGGAGAACCTCCCTCAGCCTGCTGGACACACTCTTCTTTACCTACAGAACAAGTCGGAGTGACAACTACAAAAATCTCTTACCAAAGTTTTTACAAGAGAGTCACCTCTGACAGCCTGATTTCCAGGGTAGCCTGTTTCATTGCAATCACTTTAAATTGGCTATTCCCACAGTGTGTCATCTTGCTTCCAGTGTTCACACAAAGTATGCAGTTTTCTTCAAGGTCAGAAACTGACTTAAGATGAACTTTTTTCTCTGATCTTCTCCCTTCCCTTTGTCTCATAAAGCTTCAAAATTTTTAAAATAGCAAATTAAAGTAAAATCCTTGCAAGATATTATAGTACATCTCAGTTTCTTTAAAAGAGATAGCAGGTTTGTGCAGATGAAGTAAATGTGTAGTTTTCTCACCTGTTGTTTGCACTTCTAAGCCTCTGCATTTGTTTCTTTGACAGAAACAATGCCTCTGAAAAGCTGTTGCTTCGTGGTCTAATCCTGCTAACTCTTTATGTGTAACTCAGTGAAGGCTCCATTGGCACAGAACCAGCCATCTCTGTCAAAGAAGATAAAATAAACATATTTCAACTCTGTGCAGAATAATATGTATCTTGGCTCAGATGACTTTGTTTGATTCATTTGAAACTTAAAGGTTTCAAAAAGTAGCTGCCATATTGGAGGCCTTTCTTAAGTGTAAATGAGTCCTAAGTGGATTCTAGCAGAAATATATTCTCCTGTTCTATCCTTCCAAAAGCCCAGTCTTTCAAATAGTATTTTAGATGAGATGAAGAGTATATCCTCTACTTGAGTTCAGAATGTGCTAGAATCAGAAATACTTAGGTTGACAGTCTCTAGATAATTCATTTCTGTGCATCATTCTTCATTCAAATCTATAGCCCTGTCTGAAGACATAAATTCCTACAGTCTTCCACAACACAAATTGCAAAGTGCAGTACATAGGCAATGGGATTCAAATAGTGCTGTCAGCCCCAAAACAACCCAGGTAGAGTGTTGCCGGGAAAGAAGTGAAAAAACACTGACCCTTGTAACACAGAATGTCTTATTTGTACTTAACCTATCTCAGTGATAACATAAATTGACACAGTTTGGAAATCACAAGTAAAAGAAAATAGGAAGTGAGAGTCAACCATCCATGACCCACGCGTTAAAGTATCTCGATGAAGGAAACTGGCTCTGCATAGCACCTTTAAGACTGTAAAAAGTGCCTTATGGATGTAGAAGACAAGAAAACAAAAGAAAGAAAATCCTGAACCAAGAATATCAACACAGGACCTGAGCAGCACAGGGACAGGAGAAATCACATGACTGAAACTCACCTGAAGTGACAATTAAGATCTCATTAACCTTGCTTAAATTAAACTTTGCTTTTTTTGTGATAAAGGTTCAGTACATTATCTATAGTTTTCAATAATGAAGTCACATGTTAGATTGGAATACGCTTGTACTTTGAAGCCTCATGATAAGAGTACATACCCGGGTGCCTTCCCTGTGGACCTTCCCCTGTCCAAAATCAGCCAGCTGCTGAGCAAACTGATGTGTTCTTTCAATCAACTGGTTTGATTGGTATGTGGTAGCAGCCTTTGGGGCATAACCCAGAAACATCAGGAAGCACAATTTTAATTTTGTATTTAGTCTAATAAGGCCCTTTTCCTCATGAGACTTCTTTCAGTTTAAAATCTTTCTGTGAAGATGATGCTTGCCATGCACACTGGCTCTACTGTGTGCAATCAGGAGAGCATTTCCTCAGCAAATGGGTCTCCTGTAGTATGCTGTGGAATAGAAGTAGCAGGCTTTGCACAGCTGCTCCCACATTGCTCCTGGGCAAGCATAACTTTGCCTCTAAGGTATCAATAATATAATAGAACATTAGTAACTTCAGGATGTGCCAAACAGTTAGCAGAGCTCTGTAAGTGTTTATTCTCTCCCAAAGCAAGAGATAAATGGTGAACAGATAATATCTTCTCTTTTTTTCTGCCACAATCACAGTTTAGATTTCAGCTATAAACAGTATAATAATGACTCTAGGCTGCATCATTCAGGATGCATGAACACCAAGGTGAGGTTAGTTAAGACAACTATAGTAGAAAGTAAGGGAGGGATTTTAAATGCCATATTCATTTGTCAAACTAAATTAAATACTAGAAATTGTGGTGAAACTTCATATACATAGCAGATGAAGCATGAGGACCATGACAGGGCTTCCTGCATCATTTTTTTTTGGCACCTGGTACTGTATAGTTAGGGTTCTGGAGTCAGTCTTCACTGGCAACATCACTTCTCACACCTCCTGAGTTGATGGACTTCAGGAGAGGAATTGGGGGTGCAAAGTCCCTCCCATTTTTTACAGTGAGGGTGGTGAAACACTGGCACAGGTTGCCCAGAGTGGCGGTAGAAGCCCTATCTCTGGAAACATTCAAAGTCAGGGCTCTGACCAACCTGGTCTAGAAGTAAACTTCCCATCCAAACTACTGTGATCATATAACCATCTCATGCTGCTTATTAGCTCGTCCTATTTGAATTTTGCATTGATTTCACAGAAACACGCTCACAGTAGAAAATTCATGCACATGGAACAAGGTTTCAAGGCAAATTTGACAAGAATACAGGCTAGAGTGACATGATAAGGCACAAGGCTCTACCAGTTGAGTACTGACCAGCAAACTGCTTGCATGCAGCCACCTTTCTCTTCTTGCCTTCTGTTTTCACATGCTTGTTCATCCTTGATCCACCTTAAACCCTCCATCTCCCCATCTTTAGTCCTTTTCCTAAACTTTCTGCAGCAGGTTTCACGACTTACCACAATTCCTTAAAACTTACTATAATAAATTTTGCAGAGTCCCAAAATTGCCCCTATATTCCTTAGGAAGTCCTACAAACTTCAAGGCAATAACCACTTCAGCTCACATGGATTTTGTGGGAAAGAGTTTCCTTTGTTCATTGATGCCCATGGGTTTCATACTAGGGACAATGAGGTAATCTCTGTTCTTTGTCTTAGAAGCAGCCCATTCAGCTCACTGTAATTTCCATTGATCAGGTTTTGAATGATTAATTAACAGGGTTTTCTCTGCTTCCTTTTCTCCCATCCTTTTCAGGTCTATGTTTAATTATCTTAGCTTGTGCCCAGACAAATAAGCAGGAAGTATTTATTAGCTCAGGCATCCTTTACCATCAGGTTCCCACCCCTATTCTTTTCCTGCTTATATTCCTGTAGAAGCTGTTCTTGTCCTTCACATCCGTCACTACTTCAGCTGCAGCTGAGTTGGTTTTAATAACTTCAAGTCTGGATGCTTGGGCAATGTCTCTGTACCCCTCCTGGGTAGCTTCTGTGTTTGCACTAACTCAGGAGCTCCCTTCTTAGCCAGTCTAGCTTTCAACTATGCCAGTTCAACTTAACTGCACATTGGAAAGGACAGACCTTGTGTTTTGAGGAAGCTGTCCTTAAAGATCAATGAGTTCTACCAAGCTTTTTGTCCTTCAGAACAGTCTCCCAGTGCACACAGACTGCCAGTTTCCTGAACAAGCCTGCTTTACTGAAGTCCTGGGTCATTTTCTCTGCTACCATACTGCTTCATTTATGTTAGGATTTTAACCTCCACCACCTCATGGTCCCTGTAGAGATGTCTGTTATTGATCATTGACCACTCCTTTCTTATTCATGAGTGGCAGATCCACCAGGTTGTGACCCTTCAGCTGTGTCTCCAGCACCTGCAGCTAAAAATTCCCCGAGGCCTCCAGAAATCTCCTGGATTATTTATGCCTTGACATGATGTTCTTCTAGCAGATGCTAATGTAACCATCTAGCACTCTTAATGAATTAGAGTTGAAAGTAAAGGAGTTTTACTTTTAAATGTAAATGTATTGTAATGTTCCTAAGGAGGATAAGCATAATGATGCTATATTTCACTTTAATTTAAAGAAAACATTGTCAATAAGCTTATATGACACATTATTTTGGTTACAAACCTAGCAAGTCCCTTCTCTATCAGCTGTTACGTAAACTTCCATCTCAGCAGTCTACTTCTAAAATGCAGATGCTTCCTTTTTTATTTTGTTTTGGTTTCAAAAGCAACCTAGCAAAAGAGTAACGTTTAAAAGAGAAGGAAAAGCAATCCCAAAGGGCTAACGTGAGTAATGTACCAATTATTTTCTACGCTACAATTAGATTTTCTGCCCTGAGAGAATGCAACAAAATATTGCTGCATTTAAAGAAAAAAAAAAAAAAGAAAGAAAAAAAAGGAAAGAAGCATTTTTATACAGTAGTATTGCTACAAATACTAACCATTCAATTTCACCAGGAAGTGAATTACAGAACACACACATTTCTAATTATAACTGTAATTTCAAGATGCATTAATCCAAATAATTATATTTAAAAACATGGCCAAAAACCTTCACCCATGTTTCCACGACTATGTGGAAATGCCTGCATCTAAAAGGCCAATATCCTACTACTACAAACAGCTGCATAATAAAATTCTTTTCTAAAGTTTATGAAATGACACATTAAATAAAAACATGACCTTTTTTATGCCATATCTTTTGGAAAGCTCCAGAGTTAAGATGTTCTGGAAGTTACAAACCATTACTCTTTGTTTCAATTTAAGCATATTTAGAAACTTTATTCTGGTGTAAGAGATGCTCTTTTTGTATTTTTCTCTGTCATCTTTACCTTCATTTTTGTATTTGCAGAGAAGACCAATATTTTGTCTCTACCAGCAATATAAGAGATCTTCGTATTCAATAATGTTTCTTTCAGCCCAGCTCACTCTGAGCTCAACTACTTCTTTGTATGTCAGTTATTGTCTGCACTCCATCTTTCACAGCTTGATTAATATTTGCCTCTATGGCACTGAGCAAATGCTTTTCAGCTTTTGTCCAGAAAATCGTGAGCTTTCTAAACACAAGAGATGCTCATCTAATATAATCTGCCTTTATTAAATTAATCTTCCATTTTATTCCCTGATGTGGTCAACCCGATTGTCTTAAAGTTGGCCTGATAACACGTTCTTTTCCTACACACACATATATATTATATATATATATAAACACTCCCTTTAAAATCACCACCACTGTGTTAGAGAAATTGTAAATACTCATATATGCTCCTCCGAGAGATGTAGTGAGGCAAGTTAACTGTATCCCAAGAGTGCCACATCCCTGTGTGCCAGGAACTTATGCTGAAGGTGCTTCTAAAAATGAATAGCGTCCTTCAGATCCTTCTCACTTTCATTATGCTTATGTCAGCCAGTCTGTAAGCCAGGAAGTCAAACTCATTACACATCATCTACGTGTTCCTTAGACTAACAGAGGAAAGAAGTATTTGAAGATACAATCGAATTCTGAATACGGTCAGAGAAAGGATGGTAAAAATGTGTAAGGAGCTTGATCACTACCTGCTTTTGTTTGAAGTGTGGGGAGACAAAGGATCAAATCATCCAAGTTTGATAGGAGCATACAAAGAAAGCTTGGATACAGCTCCACAGACGATTCAGTTTTGTAGTCCAGAAAAATACATAAGCATTTGATTAATTTTAAGCAGATAAATTGTTCAATGGATTTAGCTGTCTTTTAAAAGTGTTACTTACATAGATTATTGGTGTGTTTCATAGTAGTAATACAAAGATGGCAAGAGAGAAGCAGAGGACAGATCTACATAAGTAATTCTAGAAATATCAGTTTAATTAAAAGTCCCATGAACTGGTAGAGCTCCAGGCAAAACCATCTATTGAAAGAAACTTATGTTATTTGAAGGAACCTGCCTTGTCCTTTCTTTCAATACTTTTTTTCCATGGAAAACGGTGTTGGCTTTGTGGATTAGCCCCTGCCAGCAGTTAAACACCATGCAGCTGCTCACCCACTGCTTCCCCCTGCTCCCTCCACTCCCCACCTGTGGGATGAGAAGGAAAATCAGGAGGAAGAAAAAAGGTGAAATCCCATGGGTTGAGAGAAGGACAGTTTAATAAAACAACACAGAGAGAAGAAAATAACAGTACTAATGATGGTACTAATTAAATGACACACAAAGTGTGTGATAAGCTATACTTGTGCCAGAGACTCCAGACTTTCCCCATTCCAGCCACACTGAAGCTACACACTGTAGTAAGTTGAAAACAGACAGCCCAACTGCAGGCCAGCCCTCCCCTTACATATGGGCATGACTCAGTGTGGTATCAACTCTCCCAGCTGTGGCTCCTTCCAGCTGTAGCTCCTCCCAACCTCTTGGGCTAGCAGCTCCTTAGCCCAAACTGAACCTAGGAGGGTTGTTAACAAAACCATGCTAACCACATCCAGAAACGCATATCAAAGTTTTTCTAGGATTGTAAGGAACAGTTTTTAGGACATATGGGACAGTTAACTAATTAACTATTTCTGCTAGTATCTCTGACTAACTGCCTAAAATCACTTAGTCTGTTAGCAAAAATCAATTAGACTTTTCTTGTTCATTTGTTTTCAGGAATGGAACCAGGACAAAAAGTGCTTATATCCTAAATAAAGCATACATTGGAATTTGAAGAAAAGGTATTTTAAAATCAATGTCGTTTTGTCAGAAACACAATTTAGATTGGTTAGGTTTATTTTTCTGCTCTTTAGAGAATTGCTGTAATTCTGGTGGAGAAACAGAAGTGATTAGATGTTCTTTATGCTAGTGGTGAGATGACTGATTATATGTTACAACAGTCATTCAAAATACCACACCTGTTTAAGTTTGTTTTCACTAATGTGATAATGCAAGTAAAATGGCTTGAGTTAATTGCTATGAATGAAAACTTTGAAAATTTCATGTAGGTGTCACTGAATTTTCCAGATTAAATACAAATGAGACCATTGTAAATATATCCATACACAGGGGAAAAAAAAAAAAAAAAAGGCAGAAACACCACCAACAAAAAACCCCAATAAATGCAAGTGCTTTCAACTCAAAGTGGTGAGAAAACTCATGCTGGTTTTTACCGAGGAGTAACACCTTCTTTGGGGACCATGGTAGGAAGAGAACTCTGTACCCCAGGCTAAACAGCATAAACTAGTTCACTTCCATGCTGTTCAGAGTTAGTCTTCTCTAGGGCCGATGTGAGCCTACACCACTCAGCATTTAATCTCAGTGTCCTCTGAGAACCCCGTAGTGTTCCTGGGGCACAATCTGTGTGTGTGTGTGTGAATGCATTCATTTATTTTTCCACATAGGGAGATGGCTGTGCTGCAGCTTAAGGAAAAGGTTTTTTTAAAGGGTGGAGGTAAGGTTGCATGTTGCTTACCCTTGGAAGTCACACTGGTAGTTCAGTGGTGGCGTCGTGCTCTGTATGAAGGCACAAAGCCTGTTATCTTCATGTTGTAGGATACACAATGCAGAAGGAGTCAGCCTGCATTTGTCTGAAGTGCAGCTTGTAGTGAAGTATCCTATCATCCTACAGCTTTTTCTCTGAGACAAGCACTTTGCTTCAGGATCCAGCCAGGAGACAACTAGTGTGCAAGAAGTGTGGATAATGAGAGAAAGTTGGCCACACAGGGAAAACCAGAGCAAGCCAAGCTGAGAGTGTGTACACGTCGCCTTTGAAACCTAGTAAAGTCTTGTGCAGGTTTATGAAGTGATCGCGGAGTCAAGATAGGATCAGGCTAAAGTGCAGTGGCATTGAACAATACCATGTTAGATTAGCACATCCCTCAGGCTGGCATAAGAAGTTTCATCAGAAGCTATGTCAGACCCCGGTGCAAGTGACCAGGGATAAGATGTTGTAGCGTTCTGCCCTTATGTTAGGGACTAGTTCTAATGGAAGAAAGTGTGGCGTTATCAGATACCACAGAAATGCTGATACATTCCAACAGGGTAACAAGGAGGAAGCAGAAGAGGAAAGGGGCATGACTAACAGAACAGGTCCAGGATACAGAGAATTTACCCGCAGTTGGCTTTTGTACAGTGCTTTTGAACTTTGCCAGAAAGAAGTAATAATGATCACAGAAACACAGAATGTTAAGGGTTGGAAGGGATCTCGAAAGATCATCTAGTCCAATCCTCCTCCCAGAGCAGGATGCACCAAGGAAAGATGAGGCTGCTCTTGAACAACTGCAGAATTCTCTTGGGTGGGAGAGGCAAGTAAGAGGAAGCAGCAGCTTCAGACTAGCTCAAGGACTGAGTGGCACAGTGAACTGGAAACTAAATGATTGTCAAGAATAAGGCCTACACAGTCATCTAACTGAATACTATACTTGACTCAATTCAGTTTGCAATCACAGTGATATATAGATTGAAAATGATGACACCTATACAAGCATTTTGGCCGTGGCAGTCTGTGGGAATGTAAAAAAATACAAAAAAACAACAAAAAAAGAACTATCGTGCTTTTTTTAACAGTAAAGTTAGCAAAGAATGTATCTGAAAATTTGATTTTTAAAACCAAGGAAAAAGAAAAGTGCTAATCTAGGGAGAAATGAAAGATAGTTCACAGGCTTTGCCATGAAACATCATTTGCCCTGCCATTTGAGACTGAATCAATAAACCATTAGATCATTCCATTTTCTCATCTACGCAAAAAATACAGAGATTTGTAAGACCAGTTTGCATGGAAATAGCAATATAGATCTGCTCCTTGTACAGAATTAGGGCAACAACAGCCCTAGGCTTCTCAGGTTGACCAAAGCTGGTTAGGAAGCAGATGATTAATTGTGGCAGGTTTTGTGTACTTGTCTCTTCACATAAGGATGAGAGTGTAGGTCAACTTTTTGATATTTATGCTACATTCCAGGAGGGATTCACATAATTCCAAAACTCCCTTCCTTACCAGTGAGACACGAAAGAGAAATGACCCTTACCTGTACTAACCCATTCCAAATGTCAGGAGAAACAGATGAGTAACTGTGGTTGTAAGGCTGTCAGAGCTTGAGCCAGCTCAGCTATGCCTGGCTGTTGTCCTGTGCTTTGAGCTAGAGGCTCAAAGGAAGGAACTACACAAGGAAGGAACTACAGTTTTGGCAGCATTCAGAAAAGCTGGAACAAGGCTCTTTTTTTGGACAGAAGATGGAGGTGGCCTTCATCTAACTTAATTTTAAATTAGACATCTACAGCTAAGCTAATCACCCTAGTTTCTCACTCTAGCCAGCAGAGAGATGAGGTTTTTCAGGAAGTTGTTTTTTTTTTCTCTATTTTTATCCATCTATTTTAGCATAAGCTGTATTGCACCAAGAAGGAACTTCCCCACTGGCTATTAAAGGAGCCAAGATCACAGAATCATAGAATGGTAGGGGTTGGAAGGGCCCTCTGGAGATCAGCGAGTCCACCTCCCCCCCCTGCCAGAGCAGGGTCACCCAGGGCAGGCCGCACAGGAACAGATCCAGGTGGGGTTTGAAAGTCTCCAGAGAAGCCTGTTCCAGGCTCCATCACCCTCACAGCAAAGAGGTTTCTCCTCATGTTGAGCTGGAACTGTCTTTCCAGTTTGTGTGCCCCTCGTCTCATTACAGGGCACTACAGAAAAGAGGCCAGCCCCTTCTACTGGACCCCCACCCTTCAGATATTTGTACATATTCATAAGATCTCCTCTCAGGCCTCTCTTCTCCAGGTTAAACAGCTTGGTGTCTCAGCTTTTCCTCCTAAGAGAGATATTTCAGTCCCTTCATCATCCTTGTAGCCTCTGTTGGACACTCTCTAGTATTTCCCTGTCTCAAAGAGTTTAGCTCTTTAGTTTGACTATGCACATTGTGCAAGGTGCACAGTCAAACTCTACATCTGCAATTCATTTTTCTACTGTAACAGCTAAAAATAAGAAGTTAACATCTGACCAGAAACACAGTCTAAATCCAGACTGCAGAATTCCATTTAGAGAGCTCTGTAAATGAAAATGATGAAGTTGGTTCCAGAAAGACAGCAGATCTGTCAATGTTCCAGTGGGTAATGTAAATGGATATTTGAAAGAGGCAGCTTGGATCCTAAGTTATATCCTAGCGGACAGGTCAATGCAAAGGGAAGGGTATCAGGTTGGGTGCTTACATGAATACTTTAGACATTAGTTGGAGTTGTTAGTTAATGGAGACTTTCTATAAAAATTGTTGTTCACAAGGTAGTAGTGCCCCTCGTAATATCCCCCACGTTGGGGTGATACTGTGACAGCATTGGTAGAAGGCATTAAAATCTGTTGCATTCATAGCTCACAAGGAAATCCTCCAGCAACAATTTGATCTCTGGTCTTATTTTACAGATGTCAAGCTTTCCGCTGGGTCTCAGCATTGTATTCATCTCCTACTTTGATGTCAGTCTGTGACACAGACTAATTGGTTTTGACTGCTTTTAAAAGACAAAACAGGAATAACACATGAAAGTGTTCCTCCTTCACGAGAGGAACAGTGGACTAGCAATAGTTCTTTCTGGTGATGGCACTTACTTGTAAACCTCACTGATAAGGTTAAACAGACATACATACAGTTTTATTATGTACTAAAAAAAAAAATAATCAAATAATCTTCTGCTACCATCAGGATGTTTAAAAAGCTTTTAGCTGGGTTGGGTTTTTTTTGGTTTTTTGAAGTTTTTTCTTCTCAGATCATAGGTTCACAGCAGAACTGTAAATGAAACAGTCATGGTGATCTACATGTTTTAAAACAGAAATGTAAGAACAGAACTAGAAAAAGGAGGGAAAAGGTCACTAATGGAGAGGATCAAGGCAAGGTCAGGGCTTCCCTCTCTCAGGCAGTGATCAGAATTTACTCTGAAGTAACAGAGAGGTAAGTTATAAAGATCGGTGACAGATTATTTGATTAAAGGCTCATCTCTGCAGTCAAAGAGCCCACAGACACAAAGGCAGGCTGGGAACCCCAGTCTTAGACATGAGACCCTGTTCCAGTTTATTCCAGGACTGCCCCGGGAAACCTCAGTCCCACGGGCTGGGGAAGGCACCCACACAGTGGGACAATGGAGCAGCTCTCTGGGTGAACTCACAAACCAGCGGAAGTCATTGCCTGGGATACAGGACCCATTATGGGATGCGAGAGAAGAGCATTGAAATGGCGATTGTCTATGCAGGGTACAAGAGAGGTCTCTTTCTTCAAGCTGACTAATGGAGGAGCCAGGAGGTCCAAGGCAGCTACTGAGGAGTCAGTCCATGAGGTCTGGGGATCAAGGAACCTGTCTGCATGTGTGTCTCTCTCTGTGTGAGGCTCACAAGGGTCCACGGGCCATTCTCTGAGTAGTCTGAGGACTATTACTGCAGGGATCCACACTGTATGTGTTGGTGTGTGCATCTGTGTACCATAAACCAGAGTGGGAGTTTTATGTCCCAGTGTTGGCATCTTTGATGATGTGAGATGCAGAGCCACCTACTGGGTAGACTGAGCATCTGAGGTCCATTGCTACAGAGATCCACATTGTATATATGTATATATTTAGTATATACACATACTGATATAGATCAGTATATACGTATATATTTAGTACTTGAAAGGGGCCTATAAGAAGGCGGGGGGGGGGGGGGGGGGGTTTCCAAAGGGGTTGTATAGATCGGACAAGGGGCCTTGGCATGGAGAGGGGCGTCTTAGGTGTGCAACTTGGAAAAAGTTCTTAGATTTGAGATG
>JANHFX010016486.1:9686-95682 GCA_027560015.1 Chloroceryle amazona
CCAATTGGACTGAATATGGCTGAACTCTTATTTCAGTCTTAGTTCTGATGACAGTGACCAGCCATTTCATTTGGATAACCTTCTGTAATTTTTCACAGCGTTTTCATCTTGGCAGTCACTTCAGCACTTCTGCTCAATAAAGAAGGTGGCAGAGATACTTAAGGGTACTTGCAGAAGTCATAGAGTGTGATTTGAGGCAGAAAAGGACTCTTTCCCTTTCAATACAGCTATCAAGACTCTCTAATTAGAAGCAAAATGTGTAAGAAAAATGCAGGCAGTGGGAACGTTAATATAGTTGGTGAATTGGGAGGGTGCATTAAGAAGTGTTACAGAAACTTTCTGACTGGTTTTAACCCTGAGAATTAGACACAAACCTCAACCTTTCCAGCTGTGTTGATAGTGCCCTCTCAGGAGACTTACAGACGACCACATATTGGCACACTGATACTTGGATTCTAAATACCTCAAACACAGCCTCAGCATCATTACTCATCTGGGAGCTACATTCAGAAACCCTCTTGAGGATTTCAACAGGCTATTGGGCAGAAGAGGCAGATAAAGAATTGCTGATGCTTCTAACCCTGGAGAATCCAGTAAGTTTGAGGAAAAAAATGCTATTAAGGAGAAGAGCTATCCTTCACATCACTCCCTTAAACTAGGCTGATACAGTGAAAAAAATCATACAGGTGATGAAAAAAAAAAAAAGTGGATAATATGAAAGTCTAAAACTCTCAGGCCAGCTATTTTGTTGGGAAATAGAAACAGAATTATAGGAAAGGAAATAACAGAGACTCCAATTAAGTATCTAAGGAAGTGATACGTAAATGCCATGAAAATGAAAAAGAGCTGCAAGAAGCTGAAGTTTTAGCACACAGTCAACAACATAAGCAGCACTATAGCATTAATGGGATGCATTGTGGAATTGCGATGTTGCTGTAAAAGGAGACGTAAAAGGGTAATAAATTGTTCAAGAAGAGCAGGAAGAGAGAAAAAAAGGCCGCCTTGCCTCCGTGTCAATAACATGTATCCTGGTTCTGCAGTCTGCAGTTCAACAAGTCAGAAGGAATTACTGTCATCTTGAATGACTGCAGAAAGATAAAAGGGACCGCGAATAAGGGCTCTATTCTGTAGGGAATCATTCTTTCCCTACTTAACCTTGAAAGTCAATCACAAACCTTAGTCTTCACAAACACCCTGAGATTCATGTCTTTGTATTGAAGGTAGAAATATGCAGAAATATCCTAGGGAAGGTCAGGCGGCAAGGAGGATTTTTATTATACTAATGTCTGGAAAAGCATGGAATGTCTGGAAATGGAGGAAAAGCAATACAGTTGATATATCAAGATGACATGTCAACTTTCTGAATACACTGGGAACAGTATTTTATTTCCCTAAAGAATGGAGAAACTACCAGGAAAACAGAAGGAATATAAAAAACATGTTAAGAATCTAAATGTGGGAAGTTATTCTGATAAGATGATTAGGGAAAATGAGTAAAAGGTAAAAAAAGATAGAAGTCTTGAGCAAAGGCAGACTTCAAAATAAGAAAAAGGAATAAAGCTGATGTTTCTAATACTTTTGTCACACACAAAAAATTCAGAACAGATACTTCATTAACTGCTCACTAAATGAAGTTCATGAAGAACATGAAAATAAACAAATAGATTGGATAAATAGATATGTCAACATTCAGATCAATGAATCGATCTCAGAAATATTTGTAACTTCAGCCATCTCTGAACCATTTAAGAGAAATCTCTGAGAAGTTAAAAATTTACATAATTCTGGTGGCTTGGAGAATGGCAGAAAACTCTGCTTTAAAAAGGAAGAAGAGAATAAAGTATAGACAAGCATGTTAATCTTTAGTTCTCAGAAAAAAATGTGAATACAGAAAACCTTACAGAAGTTAACATGACAAAAAGAACTGCCAGCATTAATTTTTCCACACCAGGTGATATCCAGCCAATCTAGTTCTGCTCTTTAACAAACTGTGGATAATCAGCAGAAAGTGCTGTAAGACTTCAAGAACAACAGTACATGATTTTCTCATAAGAAAATGAGATTTAGATTAAATTATTATTGCCCAGCTGTTCAACAAATTAAGATGTCAATTCTTAATACTTAATTGCCAAAAGAGGAAGTATTTTCAATTAGGAGCTTTCAGGGATTTTTGTGCAAATCCATCATTATTCATCATTATTTCAGTTATTAGAGAGCATTCTTACAGACATTTATAAGTACTAAACTCAGACTTGGGAATGTACAGAAAGGTGGATTACAAACAATGTCAAGAGAAGGATCAGAACTGAAAACAGGCTGGAGAAATAATCCAAAATCAATGTGAAAGTCAATCAAGAAGCCTGTAAAGTGCTACCCATATGGGGAAGAGCTAAAATGAGATGCACAAAAGCAACAAGAGGACAAAATGCATTCCAAAAGTAGCAGAGAAATATTGTTCCATGCTCCATGTTGAAGTTCCCTCATTACTGACTCGATCTTAATGACCAGGTACTGTCAGAGGTAGTCAGAGACTTCTGGAATGGACAAGAGGGACCTGAGGAGTTCCTTCAAACCCTTGGTTTTCATGGTTCCTGGCATGCCCTTCCCTTCCCTCCTGCAATCCTTTCTGCATGGTAGCTAAATATGGGCCTGAATTTAGTTTTCATCCATCCTTAGATTGCTGTATAAATAAATCCAGTGACACTTTACTATATACCTGAAATTAAGCACATGCTTAAGTGCTTTGCTCAACAGCAATATACTTTAAGCACATACTTTAAAAATCTGCAAACTGTGTCTTTATAGCTTTCCAAAGTCATTACAACGGTGACATGGGTCTAAATTATTGCTACACAGAAATGTAATTGCCTGCTATAAGAAAGAGACCTAGAAAAAGGAAGAAGAACGCAAAAGAAGACTGCTAATCTTCATTTTGTACATTCACATTTATTTCAGAGCAAACTGATGAAAATTATATTCGTCTGCAGCCCTGTTCTTAGAGGTGTATTTTCTGAAATCAGTTGCCATGCAAAATTTAGGTTCAACAATGTCCACCTAACCTACAGGGTGGGCGACTGCAGACCATAGCACTCCAGTACACATACATGCATTTAAGAACAAGCTGTGTGTACACCTGATCAAAGCAGCTTTTTGCAATAAACTCAAATATAATTTTAAAGTAGAAGGGAAGGTGGGGGCATCCTGAGTATTTGAGGTGTTTCAATATAAACAAACACCTAGATGGCAGCTTTAATGGTACCAAACATGACTGGTGTCATAATGATTGTTTTAGGGGAAAAAAAAAAACTATGACAATCAATATGCCTTTTTTTTTTTTTTTTAATCCATCCTCTGGCTCCCTCTTCCACTCCTACTAAACATACACTTATTTTGATCCTTGGGTTCAAACATTGACAGTTACTTCAGTCAATATTTAGCTGTCTGATCAAAAGACCTTCAACAAAAGGCAATATCTGTGCTTTCTTATATGGTAGCAATCAAAAGAAACTGCAGGATTGCAATTTACTATATTGCCTGTCACATTGCCTGTCAGCATGCACAATCCTTTTTTTTTTTAATTCCATATTTTATAGTATGCTTAAAGTCTACTTAATTACTTGCTATAGAATGAAATCTTTACAAGGGTATTCTGTATAGTATCTTTCAACTTGTCTTTATTTAAAGCATAAGATGTCTTAGTGTCTTCCTAATCTCAAAGAACAGCCTACCTTGTAAAGAAATTCATATTTAAGCACAAAGATTTAAATACTATATCTCAGAAAATCTGCAACCACTGGCATCTCATGTTAAAAATAGAAAGGAGTATAGGAAATTAGCTACAAAATAGACCATCAGAAACCTATTAGTAGTTCTTAGTGTTCCTACAGTCAATGTTGAACGTGGCATTGTCAGTGACATGTCATCAAGAAGAATTGCAAAGCCACAAAGAAGACAAAGTAATTTGTACAGTAGGCCATCACAATAATGCCAAGTTAGCTTTACGCGACAGAAATTATTTGTATATTCATGTATTAAACACTCCAAAATGGCACTTAACTAATGGGGTCAGGTCATAATTTGACATCTTTTTTAATACATTAATGGCATTTCGCAATGAAAATAAGTGTTTGGTAACACATCCAAAATTACTACTTTCCCACTGAGGATGTGTAATTTTGGATGTGTTCCCTTGTTTTACTGGGTTTTGGTTTTGTTTTGGCTTTTTTTGTTTGTTTTTAATTAAAGGTCAAGAAATCATGGCTGTAACTGAAGAAAACAGAAGAAACTATCCACTGCTTCATTATAAATTAATAGCTTGAATGCACATTTTGGAGGTGATAATGAAACTGTTTCATTATGGTTTACACTATCTTATACAGTAGCCACAATGTTCTACAACATTTACCCCTTAACAGAGAAAGAAAATTATGAATACTTCGACATTTAGGAATAATTTTGTTCGTAGTGTCTTCTCTGGACAACACTCACCAAACTTAATGCTTTTCCCATTACTTCAGCATAACCCTGTCAGCTCCAGCTCCAGCCAGAACAAGTCTGGAAGCAACAAGTAAATATTCAGACACTGACACCCAAAAAGAATCTCTGAATCCCACCAGCAATGGGTATTTATTTTGCTGTATCAGTGCTTCATTTAGCTTCCAAAATTCGGTACCTCATTCCAACAGAAATTGTAAGGCTATGAATGTTAATTGACTGAAACTATTCTGACTAAAGGGGCCTCCAGCTCTCTTCAGGTTTGGTTGAACAAGTCAGTATTTCAAAGTAAATGACTGAAGCATTAACTCAGTACTTAAACAGAAACTATTTGACATAAAGTACATGGCAAATGTGCAATACGCGGATTGTTCAAAGCAGAAAAGGCCTTTGGCTCAGCCTTCAAGTGAAGCTCAGCAACCATTAAAAATGGGAGACAGAAATGGCTTCACATCCTCTTGTTGCACCAGCATCTCTGCATGTTGATAGCATTTCACAGCCTTAACATACTCTTACACTTACAGAACTATTGCATACCAACCACCTCTTTGTACCTAGTTTTTTACTTTTATCCCTTGGGATAGAATAGGTGTGTGTTTTGTATTCTTAATCTTAACATAAAGCAATCCATCTCTCATAACCAGAGGAGGAAAACAAAAGGGGGGAAAAAAACATTCTGAACATCCAATTTTTTCCTCCTGTTAGTGCTCCTGAAACACTAACATTTCAAACCCTTAAGAGCTTGTCAACTGGAGCAATAATCAAATTAGAAAACGAGGCTGCAAATTTCAGGGGCAACTGTTCAAGTTTTGTTCTGTTCTAACATGACAAGTTGTCTGCTGGGTTTGCCTCTGTGGCAGCAGAAGGTAGCCCACTTTTGCTAAAACTCAATTATTTCTCATTTCCAGAGAACAAAAAACGGAGGTATGTTAACTCTTCAATCTATCTTACTATTAAATATTCCAGTGAAAGAATACTTCTATTCATTCTACAGTATCAAAAATACTAAATAATGAGCCTACTTTGCTGTTATTCTCTATCTTATGCAATCATTTACATCACTGTAAACCAAGCAACATATACATTTATGCTCACTCATTCTGCAAATTATAAAAGGTGAAAACCATTGTATAATCAAGCCTACCACCTATGGTTATTATTCTTTCCAAATCACTCTGTTAACTCCTAACTTTCTTCTATCCTTGAAAATATTGTATGCTGGTAGAGAATGTCCTTTCTGAATGAAAAAGGAGAACAAAAGAGAAGCAACCCATTCTTTTGGTAGCATGTCAAATAAAGGTCAATCATTTTATATTTCCATATAAAGGGCTGATTACCATAGCTTGAGTTTTACAAAGCATGCTTGCCTTGGAGAAACCAGTATCTGCCAAAAGAAGAAAAGCAAACCCTAATATTGAGCGCAGCTAATAACTTTAACATAGAATATATTATAGGGTGTACAAAAAAGACCATTTATTTTCTATGCAATAGCCAAGCCAAAAGGCAACAAAAAATCAGCACCAAGTGGAGGAAGCCATTACGCATCACTGTAAAAACATCTTTTATCTGCTGATTGATAGCACTCCCAAGGTATGGCCATACAGCAGAAATGATATGGTCTAAGTAAATTCAGAAGGGTCATCCAGGATTGATGCACGCTATGGATTCTACTGTAAACAGCAATGTGGCAAACCTCCTTCAGAGTCATCTGAGTTCCCTTAGAAAAAACACTGTTCCTTCTCCTTAGTCTCAGGGTTGACACTTTGAAATACAAAAATACAGTAAGATGCTCCCCCTGTCCTGGAAGTATTTCTAAATTAATTTTCCTACAGATTCTTTAATAAGAAAAACCTCTCCCAAGTTCCAACTATAATATTGGAAATAATGTTCACTCGCTAAAAGGAAAATCTGTGAATTTCAGTGAGCACTAATAATATCTTGTAAAAGTGATAACCATCACCTAGTAACTAAGCACCAGTGAAACTAAGCAGACTACGGATAAAAACTTAAAGAAAAAAATCCCTACAGTTGTTGAGTCTTGTCACTTGTTAGTACCAGTAAACAAGACATCAAAAATTTGACTCTAAATTCCTATTTTACTATTTTTTTATTAATTCAGTTAGCTGCTTCACTTCTTATCATTAACATTAATAACCCAGTCCATATTTTTGCACATCTTACACACTTATTTTAGACATTTATCTATTGCTCAAAAGCTTGCTAAAAATTTGTGCAGCACAGGTGCATTTGCAGTAAGGAGCAGTATCCATGCTGACATGCTGTCCTAGCAAAAAAAGGAGAGAGTTGGAATAAGCTGGCATTGCTTCATTTGCCAGTTTAACTCTGTTAGTAATGTCAACTCTCCCCTTTAAGGGGTGAGTCTCACACATCTGTTTCCCAGTCATGTTAGCCCATCTCAGCACTCACAGCCAACACAACTCAAGGCTTTTGCCACCTGCAGCTGGTACATGAGATTCTGAAGTGTAAGAAAAGCTGCTCCACAAAGCTGCCAAAAAAGTATGTGTGAGCCTCCTGACAGGCTTGAATCAGTGCTGTGATGGACCTGTGGCATTGCACGTGGTTCCTTCTTCCCTCCAATGCAGGGTTTGCACCAAGTGATTGTTATGACCTCTATGCTGAACCTTAACTACTGAGTAAAACGGTGCACAGCTCTGAAGCAGCACTTCATAACCTGTGCTGCCACTGCTCCCTGCATGTGCTTCATCCTTTGTAGCACAGCCTGTGTTTTCTACACCTGTTTGGTTTTTGTTTTGTTTTTTTTCTTTACCAGCTAATTTGACCAATAATTACTCCCTAAAATCAAAGGAGAAGTGGAATTGATCCCTCCAAGGCTGAGTACAACCAAGTCTCTAAAGACCATGAAAATTTGCAAAGCATCAGCAGAAGTAACGTGTAGAAACGAGTCAATATGAGTTGCTCATTACAACAGAACATTACAATGCCATTAAACCCTAAAAAATAATGACAGCCCCATAATACTTCATTTGAAAGCAATGCTAACTTCCTAGAGAAAATTTAATAAATGGACATTTGACAATTAGATGAAATGAGTGCTATGTACTGCAACCTTTAAATAAACCTGCCAAACAATCACAAGGTTCGAGCATTACTGTATGAAGAAATGTCTTTAGGAAGGTATATGGTGAGTAATATTTTTCCTTGATTTTAACGGAAACAGCACTCTCTCCGGACATCATTATAGACAAAGATGTGTTACATATCAGGCCCCAAAACAATGTGGATTTTAACCTTCCTTTCATTTCTGAAAAAAAGGTTAATATTGTCACATTTTCATGCCAAGTCTCAACAGACAGTGGTAAAAAACTGAAAACAGAAATTGAAAGCAAGAAAGTACACTAGAAAACACAATGTATCTGATGAGCCATTATTTAATTTCAAAATACTGACAACAGTGGACGTCTGGATCAATGAAGCTACTGCAGGAAATCAGCCTGTAACTACCACTGTTGGGACAAAACAGCTTGTTTGCAGCCAAAATAAAACAATTCTGCATTTATTGAAAGCAACTCTTTAATTAGTGAATGCTCAAATCATGGGAAAAGAAATAAAAAGTTTGGTTTTCTTGCTGTAAGCCCTGAATATATGGTATATCTCACTGGGTATATTTGACGTCCATCATATAGACATGCAAGTAGATGTTTCCCGAGCATTTTTAGGGTAGGGGAGGAAAAAAAAAAACAAACAAACCACAACACATTGCAATTCTTCAGATACAATGAAAACTATTTGTTGCATCTGTACTTTATAATCTTCTCAGTGAAATGGCATGTTCGCATGTAGGATTGATCACAGACAACAAACTTCATTCCCCTCAGAAGTAATCTCAGCTAATCATACCAAAATAAAGCAGAAAATGCCCACACCTTAAACACTGAAGATCTGTGAATGATGCAAGCAATGGAAGAGCCTGAGCTAAGTACTGTACACTTTTGTGAGTGAACACAGAGTGACAACTCCAGAGACCTCTTTACTCTGGGTCAGCCTCTCCAGGACTCATGGCACTGGCTACTATTATGGGTACAGTCCATTTAGTACAGAGAAAAGGAAAATAACAATTTTCCCCCAAATTATCACTATATAGGTTGGTCATAAAAACACTGCAGTTCTTCTTCAGTATAATTTAATGTATTTATTAAAGGAAAAGGCTAATTGTGTGTGTAATGTTTTTAGTTTTGTTTCATTAAATAATGTTCAATATTCATGTCCAGATGGATTAGGTAAGTGTATAAATAAACCACAGTAATTTATATAATCCGAACGTGAAAAGAAAATACATCTGAGCTCACTTAATAAGAGGTAAAACAGAATATGCCCATGAAGCCAGCATCACAAATAAAACTACTTTCAAATTATATTGACATCACATACAGTTCTGATGTTATATGGTAAAGACAAAGACTCAAAAAGAAGCCTGCAACACTCTGTGTGCAAAGTAGTTTTGAAGTAGCAATTAATGTTATAAAATATTCATGCCTTTTTCAAGCGTAATAATCTCAATCAGCTGATTAAGGTTTCTCCATTCAGAGCAGGATGGTTTATCCAAGGTGATAATATAGAAATGAATACCTATCTCACAAATTGTCTCTTCAAGGACACATAGAGCAAAGGCAAGTGTTAACAAATTTAAGCTAGCCAAAACCTAGTTTGTCAAAACCAGTTGTGACATCAAAACAGATGTCACACCCCTGAAACCACATAGATAGTATTCAGAAACGAGATCCTGATTGGTACCTGTTTCTATCTTATCTCTCAATTTTTTCTCTGTCATATGATACAGCACAAGGCCTCAATCTAACAGCTTTGGGAGGGGGGGGATTTTAAAAAATTTTTTGTTAGAGAAATGGGTAAAGGGACTAAATTGACTGATAGAGCTCTCATTAAATAATAATTTAAAATAATAACAAAATTCAGTCATACTATGAAGTCTTAAAATAAGAAATATACCTGGATTCTGTAATTGTAAAACCAAAGTCAAAATATTTTTTTTTTTACTTTACAATTTTTTTTTTTTTACTTAGCAAAAATAAATATTTTGGAAACATAATTTACCATTTCTTCTAGAGTTGTTATTGAAATGGATATATTCCTAATTTAATTGATTCCAACAAACCTGTATCTTCTCATTACAAACTGTCATTTGGAAACATATCAGTCAACCATTCCTTGTTCCCTACTTCACTATCTTCTAAATATTTAGTCAAGCTATTGAGTTAAAGCACTATTTTTTTTGTGCAAAGTTTATCCTGGGAATATTCCAGAATAACAAAATGAGGAATTAATTTATCATGCCTATTATAATGACAAAGTATTGGTATTCATGCCAATATCACCTATCTATTTCTAAACCTAGCACCTTAGCAATAGCTGATAGATACTGAAAATATGCCGTTGATCAATCTGGACATCTTCCATTAGTATATAGTTTTCATTCCCTGATTTAAAATACAGTGTGTTACAGCCAAAAGCAATTGCCTACTTAAACTATTTCTCAGTTACTTAATACCTCTTATTATTAGGAACTCATTAAGGAAACTATTCAACAAAGTTTAAAACTTCTTTAATGTTTAATTGCACCTTTGATCATTAATTACATCTGCAGACAGACATAACTTTTTAAATCTTAATTTTCTCATTTAAGTTTGAAATAGAGTTCGTTGCCCAATAAATTTTATTTTAGTGCAAAGGCAAGGTCCATGTACTGATGAACCTTTTAAAAGAAACCCACAGCTCAATCAGAATAAAATTCTATTTATCTACCATATCATAATATGAGAATGTAAAAAGTCAACCTCACAGCTGAAATTCTGAGTTCCATGAAAACAGTCTTTAAGATGATTTATTCATACATTTTATAATATAAGCTAAGTCATGAAGAACTTTTATTTATAAATATCTACTACAGAAGTGAAGCCCCTGAACTTGTTCATGAAATGAGAGTTCTTGTTCTCCTTGTCCACAAGAGAAAACAAACAGTAGGTAGTCTAAAGCAAACATCTACATATCTAAGGGTTTAGTGCCTGCTGCAAAACCCTTCCCACACCTCAGGTTCTTCTGAGAGACAAGCGCTCCTTTTCAGCTTTGGCATACATGAAGATTTATATAGTGCATTATCTAATGGTAAAACACTGCCATTCTAGGTCTCCTACATTCAAATAAACACACTTCTCTTCTGGCTTAAATTATATCTGCTGTGTCTTTGCAGACAGACTGTGACTGAAGAAAAATGATCCTGACGTTATTAGGTCTTGGAAAGGTGAAAAATTGACTGATCTGAGTGAGTGGCAGAACAAGCTCATGAACTCGGTGTTTATGAATATATAACTCATGCTGCAATGGATTTTTTAAACCATAACATGGCAACGTTGCTGAGATAACAAACAGTATTTTGTTCTATTCTGCAATATGAGGAACAAACAAGAAATAGTTCTTTCTTTGCAAATAACATTTACCATAGATGACTTTTTTTATACCAGTATCATTCATAATAAACTTTCTTGCTTCACTTTATTTTTACTTTACCTCTAGTAACCTAGTAATCGGATTGTCTTATTGTCCTGCTACTTGATTATGTTTCTTTACTTCTAGAACCGCATTATTTTCTAATATGATTTATTTAGTAAGTTCAGGCTTATATATAACAGATATGAAGACATCAGAAGTCACATGACTGTACTTACTATCCATTTTAAAATCCAATTAGCAACTGCTCTTTATGACAGAGACTATTCTATCTGTTAAACTCAGCTGTATGTATGGAAAGCTCAGATGTAAGATGTTTAGCTGGCAGGAGACAGAGAAAAGGAAGACCAAGTTTTCCATGATACTTCTAGAGACAAGGACTCTAGAAGTGGTATGTATATATCACTACTGTCTTTGAAACTTGGGGTTATGACAGAGGGTTTTGGTTAAAAACTTTACCTATTTGCATTTTACATCTCCAGGGAAGGAAAACATAACACTGATGAGGGATGCTCAGTATTAGGTAGGACCTGCTATGCATCCTTCGTTTCTTGTGCCTATTTAGGTGGCATAAAATGATGTAATGCTTAAAGATGGACACTGTATTTACACTATGGAGAATTTTTAGTATTTTTATTCTTACCAAAGTCTAGCAATATTTTCAGCAGGCTGAGAAGACAGCAGGAAGACTTCGGAATAATATAAACATCTTTCACTGAATATTCTTCTGGCTGCTGCTTTTTTTTTTTTTAATAATGATGTTGCATAGCCAACACCAAGGGGCTCCAATTCCTTTTCATTTATAAATATGAAATTATTTTGTCCATTTTGACCAAAACGTATCTGGGAAAACAGCTGCTTCAAGTCAGACAAACACAGAGCTAACACTTCATTTTGTGATGTGAATTAGTCTGAAGACAGACACTTTTTTAGATAAAAACTTTAAAATATTGTTCAGGGTTAGATAAAAATAAGATAAACATAACAGACTCTTTTTGATGTGTTCCTTCAAGATAATTTCTGTGACAGATGTATTATTTCTTATTCTCTGTGCAAAAGACTCCATGGCTGATAAGGAAAATGAAAAAGATTATGGACATCTCAGTCACAAGTTTTTTCCTCATGCTAGGAGCACCTCTAAAAAATCTTTCTATTACTTACCAAAAAGGTTTTAGGCAATTTAATATATTTTGGCAAGTCTGTTCTTTACAGAATTTTTATGTAACTCCAGAACTGAGACAGCTAAAACTTTTAACAGTGATAGCAAATGGTTCATTGAAAAACACAAAATTCTTTGATTTGTTTTTATTGCTAAATACCTCTTGCTCTTGAAGATCTTACCACTGTTGAGTAAAAGCTCAGCACTGCCCTTCCTTCATTCACTTACACCATCTACCTGAGGATTGCACAGCATGAAGGCTGTGATTTATGCACCCAGTCCTTCTCTTGTATTTTAATTTCATTGCTTTTATGAATCCTGTGTAGATTTTTCCTTGACCTCACTTTTCAGATGAGGAAGACTGCTTATCAACAGCTTCCAAACTGCTGATTTACCTGTCTCTGATAAACAGCCTTATACTATTCTTATCATTTATCTGCAGGCACTAAACCATATAGTTTCCAGCTGGTGCAGCGGTGCTTTGTTTTGGAGAAATAACAATCTGTTTTCAAAACCAGCAATGACTAGGACCTGATCTGACTAACAAATAGCATGTCCTTCAAGGTGGCATCTGACAATTAAACAGTGCTAATTTCTGAAGATCTTTCTTGCTTCATTAAGGATTATTAAAAGATTAACATTTAATCCATTCTAGTACGTAAATGATGAGGGTGTGGACAAAATATGGAATCTCATTCCTCTGGGTACAATTCTCTTTCAGTAGTTGGGGAGTGTAAATTGCTAGTAAAAGTGATAGGTTAATGGTGTACATGTTTGCTGGCTTGTTTTTAAAAAATAATGAAAAAAATCCAGACTCAACAGAGTAAGGAGTCTGGAGTCTATGAATAGATAAAATCTCAAGTGTTCCCGATCTTTCTCACACCACGATGTTTATGGTGATTTTGAATCTTCAGTTGATCTTTTTGCCTTTACTTGGGAACACATCCTACATCTATGAGAACTAATGATTTGGGTATTTAAAACCATCCTTCCTTGTCTTTGAGCTTTATGTCAGGCATTGGAAAACTGTGTTTGCTCTTTGCCTTATGAAAGTAAAAAGAAATACTGAAGTAATGTTTATGCCCTTGACTCCTCGTTTCCAAAATGAGACTTTAAGGGAAGAATAATGTGAGCTGGATTCTTTCTGATGGTCTTGTTCAGCCTTTTGGCACACAAAGGTAATACTTTAAGGAGAGAAGACAATGGCAATGATTACTTTGCTGCAGAATCTTAATGTTATTTGAAAGTGCGACTCCTGTGTTTATAAATCCACTCTGATCATGACTGTGCTTGCATCCAGCACTTCTGTAGTTATGCTCTACTTTAATACCCCTTTCCAGAATTGTTCCACATCCTTTCCTTCCTATCTATTCTCCTTATTTTAAACAATCCACAATACTAGATGAATCTAACCTCAAATGACTACAGTAAAACCCAAGTGGATGCTAAATAAAAATCTACCTTGTGTACACAGAAATGTAGGTGCTTTGTGGACGTGAACATACTCTTGGACTGCTGCTCATAGGAAGTGCACTCAGGAGTTAAGGAATCCCAGCTCTTCTCATTGAGAATACAGTAGCTTTCAGTCTTCATTGTTGGATAACAATAATTTACTGCATTCCTACAGACCATTCACCATTTTTGTTCTTTTCTCTGGTATTTTCTGTCTACCTACCTTGAACTTTGTGTCCTTCATTCTCGGTTTAATTAGATTGGTAGAAAGATGCATTAGAATTATACCTGTTTCTAGTAAAAACAGGAAGTTTCTGTTTATTGTTCTAGTGTTTTGTATTGTTTCTGTTATTCCTAGACTAGTTTCCAGTTTATTTGTTCCATCTTACAATTTAATAACTTTTTTTATACAATACAATAACTTAATGCATTTATTCTAACTGCTAAAAATAATTCAAAACTCTAAGAAGTTCAGAATACGTTGTTTTCCCTCAGGAAAACAAAGACTAGTATAATAGTATAATTTGGATAAATTCAATCATTATTGGAATCACTCTTTTTTAATTCACCCAAAATAGTTCAGCATGACACAGTTCAATTAACTACTGAAGTTACATTTCCATGAAATGATCAGATCATAACTGGAGTTATAGCTTCAGTCAAGAACTAATTGCTTTGTTGTATTTGCTAGTAGGACAGTGTTAACTGAAAATTACAATAAGGCTTGCTACTGCAATCAAAACTCAAAAGAAAAAAAAACAAACAACAAAAACCTATCCTTCATCTGTGATTTCATTACTCAAAATCTCCATTACAATGAATTCATCTTAGCTCAATTATATTAACAGCATTATTAGTTTATAATCTGGATTTGTGTTTTCAGAGGTCCAGTATGCAGGCGACACAATGCAGATCTTTGCACTAATGGATATTTCTGTCAAATATATATATTTATATACACACATCTTTCATTTAGTGTCATGTTTCCCAGTCCTATTACCTCATTCTGACACATGCATTTGAAAAGTCACTTAGAGGTGCACGGTTTGTTAAATAGCACTCTGCTGGGCACCCACAGAGGTTTTGTAAAATTCTAGGATACTACAGAGAGGAGGACTTTTCATATTTTTTTAAGCAAAGATAAAGGTGGATCTCATGGAGACCCTACAGCTTCAGTGTTTGCACATTTGTGCAATGCAAAGGTGGAGTCACATTCATCCTATCGGGAAGAAACTTTAAGCCCAGAATGAGTACATTCCCAATCCATTTTTTTGTTCTGTAGGGCCTGTTTTGCATTTTTTATTAGAATAATTATCTTTTCCTTAGATCCTGGCCACAAATAAATATTACTGCTCAGTTTCTCCCTAGAGATGGGTGTCAACCACAAACTTTCACCGGCTAATGTGCTCAACTCCTGAATATTGGTAACACATATAAAACTCAAAGTCAAATGTTGGTTTGTAGCAAGTGGGGAATTGCCACCAAAGTACTCTGGACACAAAACAATGCAATACAATGGTATCTTACTCATAGCATTCACATTTAGGTAGACTTGTAGTATCCTTTAATGTTTTTAAAATATGTATTTTTTTATCCACAACAGGAAACAGTGGAAGAGAGAGATCAGCAGAAACCCTAGACAGAGGAAGGCAAAGCTTCCTTTAAAATTTAGCAGCAGAGTAGTTATTCCTGCTCTCATCCTTTACTGAAATGCCATAATACCACTTTCCCAATCTCCTGTCCCCTGCCAGGAAGCACGTGTATCTCTCAACTTCCCAAGGTCTAACAATTGCACGTAAATGTACTGAAAAATGGCATAAAAATTATTTACGCATCAAACCTAATGCCAAATTCTTTTTCATCTAATCTAATCTAAGACAATCACGTAATTTCCATTATCTGATATAAAAAACATTGAATAATAAAAAATCTCAGTTACTCAGTTTTGGCCAGAAATACAAGGAGCATTTGAAAGAGAGTCACAAGAATACTGAGTAGAGTACCTTCACACAAACGTGCCATTTGAACTGCTGTACTTTGATGGGGAAGGAATATTATCCCTCTTTAACTATTAGATAAGGTGTAGGAGGAGAAGGAAAGATACATTTCAAATGGGAATACTTTTGATGAGTCACTGCTATCACAAGAGGTAGAGTAAATTCTACTCCTTTTCAAAGACTTGAGAAAGGCATTCGGGTGTTCTGGGTCCATTTATCTGCTTGTAGGATCCAGGGACAGGTGGGAAGTGGTGGGGAAAGAAAAACTGATGGATTTTTATGGCATTTTCCTACCACCCACTCCTGTACAGCTTACAATACTTACAACATTCTTTGCTACAGGTTCTTCATATTTATTTTGCCAGTGCCAGATAATAAACTTCAGTCATCTTCTTAGCTGACTACCTAGCAAGATGGAGAACAATAAAAACCTACACAGGCATTGACTGATTCTGACTGAATAGAAGGAAAAATGGTAATGTTTTTAATGGAGTTGAATTCAAGCTTCTAGCAAACGTGAAACCTCAGGTGAAATGTTGGGAACATTTTTTGAAGTCCTTTTTCTCCTACACCCACAGCCCAATCAGCTGTACTGAACAGCAAATAAATCTGTCAGTCTACACCAGCCCCTGAAGCACTGCAGCAGTTTTACGTATCCACACATAACTTTCCTCTGCAAGGCTAGACAGAAAAATAATTTGGTAGTCCCACACTTTTGTAGGCTTGTTAATTACTGGATTTCTCTTCTAGTTTGCTCTCTCCAGCTGATAACTTCATTGTTAACAAATAACTTCTCTGGCATTTTCTAAGCTTTTCAGTGACCAAATCAGGCTGAGGAACCTCAAATCATGTACTGGAAAATAAACAATGAAACTCCATCTAACTGAAACACATTTTGACTTCAATTGATTGTCTCAGAGTTACTCACACCCCAAGTAAGCCTGAATTCATCCTCTACTTTGGAATTTCTTATTCTTGTTACTAATGTATATGAACCCCATATAGGCTGTAATTCAACTTTAGACAGTTGCTGAAGTTTTCCTCTGACACTTTATGAAGCCGCTTTTATCTTAAACAAGCACCAACATACTTTGCATTTTAGACACACATATTAGATATCCTTCCCATAGGAAGAGGGAGTTTGCTACAAAAAAATAGTGGTTGGTGCAAAGGCTAAGGCAGATGAATCACACAAACTCCTGAGCAGATCATAATAGCAACTCCTACAAGAAAAAAAAAACAAAAACAAAAACAAAACAAACAAGGAATAAATTCTCTGAAGTAATGCATAGGAAAAATAATACGTTTCAAGAGCTAGATTGCTTTAAATCTTGAAATGCTGAAATTTAAGGTAAACTAACAGTAGTGTTGTGCTTTATTAAAACATATAATTATAGCTCCATTTTAGCTGTCCTTTGTGACACAAATTACAGCAAGGTTTTAGCAAAGAAAGCCTACTATCTTATAGTGAGACGCAAGCAGCATATTGCCATTGTAGAATGCTTCCTGAACAAAACAGGGTGTAAATTGAATGTTAAATTTCTGGATTTGGCATCTGGAGGCTTTGACAGGATTGGAATGAATGGTAGCCCACTGGGAAGCGGGAAAATAATAGCTATCATAATGCTGCTAAGTGCACTGCAGACTGCTGATTCAAGGACATATGCAGCAGTCAGGTGAATGTAAAGCCCCTACATTCACAACTGTACGCAGCAGGAACCATGCAAGGCAATGGCATAGGAAATGCTTCTATGAGTAACAGGGCTGTTCCTTAAAGAAGGGGAACTGTCTGTGCTAGGGTTTGAAACAGTGATTGGGCACAGCCTCTGTTCTGTGCTAGTTAACACATTTGCTTTTCTTTCAGTTGCTTGGCTCTTGCTCGGTACAGCTACTGCGCAGATTAGGGATGCTTAAAGGATACTTAAAGTATGCTGCCTGGGTGAAGGGTAGCTGCAACTGTGGGATCACTGGATTTACAGAACCCTGTCTCAAACTGTAGCCCCCCTCTGGGATGCAGACTGGCAAGTTATACACAAGAAAGAAAGGCCCCAGCCCAAACTCACATGAAGATTTCCAGTGCTCTGTAACATCACCAAAGTCAGTCACATCTTCCTGTGTTACACCATCCCACTAATTTACCCCAGGAGTATACATCAGTGTTTGTAGTGTTCTTTTCTTTATGGAGGAACCGACTGAGAGCATTCTGATCCGGAGTTTCTCCATGCTCTGGGACAAACACAAAGCAATGCACTTGTTAAAACTGAATTTCAATGGCTCAGTAGACATGCTGGAGGGTGGCTGGTATGACGGAGCCCTGGGGATGGCCGTACAGCAGCAGCAGCACAGGTGGAAAAGTCCTCACGGAGTCTGCTGTTGATGCAAATTTTGCAATGCCATTGATATGGAAGTGAATTGGGACATCACACCAGAAGAATGGTATGACTGAAAACGGAAGCAATGGGTACTCAAGGTAATTCAATACTACTGAGCACAAAGCCCTGCCTTCAATGACTAACAAGAATTTCAGTTAAACTGAGCATTCTAAAGTCAGAAACTGCAGAGGAGGTGAGGGACCAAGCACTTGTTAGCTATGCAGGAAGCAAAGAAAGAAAAAAAAAAAATAATGTGTAGTCAGAGAGATATTGCCCAGAAGTTATGGCAAGTACTAACCTGAATTGTACAAGGTGCTAGTCCTTGTCTCAAAGGCTCTGAACAATTCTTTTTATGTATGATAAAATATAAGGAAAAATTATAACCTGAGGAGAGCAGAGAGGCATCATAATGAGGGGAAAGTCTTCAGACCTAAGAGAAAAGTCTAAAAAAAATCTTGATTATTTAGCCTAACTAAACAAGGGCTGGGAAGAAGTATCACCACTCTTAGAAAACACTTTAGGGACATGCCAGGAAGGAAAAGGACATTTTTTAAGCTAAAGGGAAACTGGCACAGGAACTAATGGGTATAAATTGCCTTGAATATATTTAGGCAGGACATTAGAGAAAGACTTTGATCAGAAGCAAGAGGTCCTAGAATAGCTTCCCAGGGGGAGTAGATGGTGCAAAAAAATCTCAGAACAGTCTGTAGATGGGATTTATTTAGTCTATTAAGAGATTTGTATGATATATTCACACATGACAGTGGAAGGCTGCTTTTGATGACCCAGAAACTCTGTGAATCCTGCCCATCCTGTACACTGGCAACTGTATTTGAACCTAGGACTTAAATTTAAGCAAGGTCTATTCAGTTTTAAGAAAATTCATGTCTGATTCTCTTCCAGGACACACTATCTAGCAAATCAATTTTCATGCAAAAACAATGGGACTCCATATATTTACTACTGCTGAAAAATAGTACTGAAAGCTACCCTGAAGTGCATTGTCTTGTTGAATCTCACTGTCTCACTTTCTCATAATGAAAGATGTCAATATTAGATCTTCCTTGTGCCAATCTACAGGTACTTTAAGTCTCAGATATAGTTGTGCTATTAATATGATAAACATGAACAGACAATAATTTTAGAAATTATGAACCAACCTTGTCATGTATTCTTATTATAATTTAAAGCATTTTTTATAGTTTCACAGGCACTAAAGAACTGAATGTCAACTTATAGAAGCACACTGGAAGTAAGGATTAATATTTTCCTCTTATTCTAAGAACTGATTCAAGAGTATAGTCTAGCCCTTTTATATTTCCATTGAAAAATGCTAAACCATAGCACGGAAGCTCTTGTTTCTATATGCTGACTGAAGAGCAGACATTTACAGAAAGTTACTAATATTTGCAAAGCCAATGCAAAGACATGTAATGTCAAATTTGCATGAGATATTATCTTTTATAAACAGCTAATGTCTCTCTCATTATCCTCTTTATGATTCTGTTGTTGAGGGGGTTTTTAAGAGCCCCATAATTTTCATTTGATAGGTTATAAAACTAACAACTTGGTTTGGATATTAACTTCAAATGTTAATCACATTTCAGATTGCACAGGATATAAATCAGCACTATCAGCATTTATACATGCTACAATAAGGTGTGTCCTATTTTAATGCATTTGTCACATCAGCCTCATATAATATGAAAAGGTTTGCTCTAAAATTAGAAATGTTAGGATGAGTAGATGCTTAATCCATAAAAACTGCACATGTGCTGTAGGACATCTTTTGGATATACCCACACATATTAAGGAGGACAAGCTCGTGTCTAACCCTCAGTCACCTTTACCTATATACTGCAAACTACCATTAAAAACTACTGTGAAAACATTTAACTTGTAATGAGAGTTTCCGGTATTTGCTATTTGCTACTCACATTTCTATCAGACAGAATGATTTGTCTATGATTAATATTAATTAATGTTATATTCTGGCTTAGTTTTTCCTGGGTAGCAATGAGCAGTCACGCTATTATTTGAATTCTCAGGCTTGCATTCCTTGGAGTTTTATCTCATCTGATACTACAAACAGAAACTGGTGGTTTTCTCTTCATATGGTTTTGCAGATTCACGGTGAACAGTACATTTTTTTTTCTCTGTTTGAAAACAGAGCAAGATACTTGCTCACATTCATAAAGCATGAGCAAATAAAGAGGGCTCTATTCTGTCCACCCTCACCAGGTTCAGGCTGGTGTAACTTGGCACTAGTATGGTAACTTCTAACTTACCCTTTTGTACTGCATGTAGGGTACCAAGTTCTGAGATTTTTTTCGCAGTTGAAGCTGGATGAAGTATACCCAAAACAGTCTGCAATGTAATGAATTGCTTCAGCAGCCAGCCTTCATCAGTCAGCCTGGAAGACTAAATGACCCCACTGCAGTTATCCGCTGTATTTCAGATATTTCCTATAGTAAGTATACAAGTAAGTATATAAGTTCAGATAGTGTTTATACTGATTTAACCTTGTATATTTATATATGGTAATGTAAGAAGCTGCTAAAAGCATGTATTAAACTCATGCCCATTTATAGTAACAAGCTGCAGTAAAAGAGAGATTATATATTACTATGTATTAGAGTTAATTTTGAATTGATTTAAAGCTAAAACAATACTTTCTAAGAATTTCACTTCTGATTTTTTTGCTTTGTTTTTGTACACTAGCTGCACACTGATGCAATTAAAATTATTTTGGTACAGTTTTCCCTGGAATAACTATGAAACAAGAGATTCAAGTCTGATGCAGAAGAAGAACACGCAAAATTTAAAAGGCTAGGGTTTTTTTTTATTTTTTTCAGCTGAATCTCCAACCTCAAAGGCTCAGCAAGTCAAGTTTGCTATTTTAGCAGTGGATCTGTCAGCTTTGGGTATTTGGAAGTGTGACTGCTCACGTGCAAGTTGACTCAACACTGAGTTTATCCCAGTCTGTCACACCTTGAACACTTCAGATACAGCACAGGGCCAGCAGAACAAGCACTTCCAAGGCACACTGGTTACAGATGATCGAAGTTTGCACAAAGGCATGTGCATCATTTTATGCCCCTGTTTTACCATTCATAAAACAGATTCCCTTACTGCAAACTCCTCTTTAGTGTTTAGTGCTGATGCTTCACCTCTAACCAACTATGAAACTTACTTTTTGATTCAACCATATAAATATCCATTCCTGCATTATTTCAATAAATGATTATTAAACTATTACAAATTAGGAATTCAGGAAATTCACTTTATCCCTTCATTTTCAAACTACGGTCAAACAGTTGGAAGGGAGAGACCGGTACAATTCTTTTAAGGTAATGCAGGGATGTTATCCCTGGTTTCTATTTCAGTCATTTTACCTCATCATAACAGAGACCAAAATGCACTTTCTGAAGCTACGAAGCCCTCGAGGATAACTTCACTACTTTTGTGCAGCTGTTTGCTTTCATCTGCAGGGGATGTTCCTTTGGGATCTGTCAGCAGATCACAGAATAGCAGGAGTTGAAATGGACCCCTGAGGATCATCTAGTCCAAACCCCCTGCTAAAGCAGGTTTGCTTTGAGCAGGGTGTGCAGGATTGCATCCAGATGGGTTTTGAAAGTGTCCACAGAAGCAGACTCTAGAACATGTCTAGACAGCCTGTTCCAGTGCTCTGTCACTCTCACAGGAAAGTTTTCCCAGATGTTTAGGTGGAAACCCCTGTGTTAGAGTTTGTGCCCCTTGTCCTACCACTGGCCATCACTGAAGAGACAGGCCTCATCCTCTTAACCCCTGCCCTTTAGATATTTATAAGCATTGAGAAGATGCCCTCGGACTTCCCCAGGCTAAACAGTCCTAGGTCTCTAAGCCTTTCCTTGACACAGAGATGCTCCAGTCCCTTAATCATTTTTGTACCACTCCACTGGACTCCCTCCAGGACATAGAAAATAGACGAGAGTTTTACACCTTGTCACCATCTCTCGACTGGCAGTTTTCACTGCTAATAATGAAAACAGGGCTCCTTTCTTGGGTCTAACTTCTCCCAGGGATACTCTGCAAGATGACAATCTTCAGGTAGCTCACATTTAGAACATGTTTTCCCTCCCAGTGTGAAAATTGTGCTTCTTCCTAGAAAACAACCAGAGAGCTGAGCTCTCTCCTTGGAACTCCTCTTTCCAAGCCTAACAGATAACATAGGGACATCTTAGCCCCGTTTGACACTGAAAAGATTTGCACTGCTCATCACTCAGGAATTTTTAGCAACATTTGTTACTGGAAGTAGAAAGTTTACTGATGTTTGTGCTATATGAGAAGAACTCACTAGATAACCCAGCAGGGTCATCTTTACACTTCCAATTTGATAAACATTTCTGAAGCCATAACAGAAATTTTGGAAATATTACCATTCTTTATCCCCAGATTCTTATTCCAGGAATAGCCAGTGATCAAGAAACATGAAGATGGAGCTGGATGCAGGTGATGGTTGTCTCTAGTTTGGAGCACACACTTAAACTGCTTGTAAACAACAGGTGAAAACAACAGACCACTTAACTACAGTCCTAAGGTAGCTAAATGAGGCAGATTGAAAGTGAGGGCTTCAGACACATTTAATGAGCGAATGTTGATGCTTCCAGACCTACAGGCCAGATGGTCCTATTTCTACAAAGCCCAAGGATGGAAAAAAGTAAGAGCCTCCAGGTGTCTACTGTACATTTCAATCTGTGATAATACTCAAGAAATGACAAGTCTGATAAATTAAAACCCCAGGAGGAAAAGCCAAAAACAAAGAGATTTTATAGAGAAGATATAATTTATGCAGTGACTTATGGAAACAAAACAGCCATTAAAGCTGCTTCCTACAAAAGAATTGTAGTAATTTTATTTAATCCAAAGAATGTGATGCTTTTTTTAAAATGTTACTCTGGAAGAAGCTATTATTTCTAGCCTACTAAGGTTTTCTCTTTCCTTCCTTACACCACCTGGATTGTCCAGTTTCACCATTAATGCCTGTTATGTGGCATACTAATGCATTATTTACACTTTGCACTAACAATATGTATGGCCTTGCTGCTACAGTAAGTCTCAAGCAGATGGATCCTGTGCTTCTGCAAAATCCTATCACAACAGAAAAGGGACATTGCCTGCATACCAGGCTGACTTGGAAAAAAAAGTCTGTTGCAGAATGATGAACTAGGTGAACCATAATTTAGGCATATAGCATTTTAAACACCACTTTAGACAGGTGTGATTTCAGTTTAGCTGCACCGGTTTTCATCAGGAATGCTTTTACATTAATATTTTTTAAATTTAGAAGAAGGAAAAAAAAAGGCTCTTGCTTCCTTGATTGAAGATAACATTGCTTCAGCTATGACTTACCTTATTCCAAGTAATATAAGCAAGGTGCTCTGAAAGCAAGAGATTTATTTTCTCAAACAGGCAAGGAAACACACTATTGAAGTTATTAAAAATACCCATATGGGTAATCTTATTCCAGCTTCAGTGCTTTCTAGTTTCAGTACAGCAAAGTTTTAGGGCATATCACTTTTGTACCATACATTCTTTCATTAAAATTCCAAGTTCTTAGAAAACAAGAGGTTCATTATTTTTCAAATTTACTTATATTTCAATATGCTGAAAACATTTATCACCAGGAAGCAGAGGTGTTGCCATACAAAGACTCCCCAAGTAAGGCATTACATCATCTAGGTAAGGCATTTGAAACAGAAGCCTACTGAATTTCATCAATACTATTGCAAAATCAGAGTGAACTACAGAAACTCCTGATGCTCACTCAGCAGATGTGAACTCAGAAAACTTGTGATATTCTAGACATGAATATGAAAGTTACCCATCACATGTGCTAGGAGGGGGATTTTTTTTTTTTTTTTTTTAAATAAATGGCACAAAGACCCAAAGGGGTAGAGAGTGAAGGTAAAAGAGTCAGACTATGATAAACAGGACCTTGTTTTGAGGAATAATCTCCAAAGGAAAGGTATAAGGTATTTTTGTTCACCCATTACTATAGAAGTACAGTGGAAAAAGATGTGACAGTTTCACAACACAACAACAAAAAATAAATTAGCATACAATAGACAACATCCTACATAATTCTTAAAGATCATTTGTGCTATACATTAAATTCTTCCTCTTGATTGCTCCAGGCCCTGCTCTGAGAAGTGAGACCATCCTGAAAACCGTGACCAATTCTGAAAAGAGTACCATGTATGAGGAACAGCATGGGAGATGTGATGCTGCTTCTGAAATATGGCAGCTCCTTGACTACAGGGCCCAATGAAAGTCTGCATGCCAAGTTTAGAAGCTCCATAGAGCTGGATGAGCTAATAGCTCGTGTTGTTTTTGAGGGGCATTCTTCCACATTTTTTCGCTCTTCTAAGGGATAGTGGATGGATGGGCTGTCCAGTTCCACTGCCACAGAGACACTTACTCCAGAATGAGTTCAGGGAGGAGCATATGACAAAGCACACAGTCTACCATGCCAATCAGCTCCCTGAATGCCCACATCTTCCTTTGTATCAATCAGGACATAGCACCAGAGGAAAACAGAGCTATTCAAATATGAATGCTGTGTTATGCTATACTGGTGTTATTTTCCTTTGACATCATCCCCGTTGTTTTTCATTATCATGCTGCAAGTAAAGGAAGGTCCTGTGATAACTAAATGGGAGAAAAGAAAGAATCATGTTTTTTAAAAACTAATAGATTTTCTTGGCTATCTATCAGAAAAAAAAGATCTAATACTTTGGAGTTCAGCACACTCACAGCATATTCCTGGAAATTATGAAATTTGCATATTCTATTGGGAGGCAAGTTCTAAAAGAAGCATCTATTTACTCTGTAATGAACTTCAGTGAAAGTAATTATCACTGCAGAGAGGTCTTACATCAAAGGAGCCTTGTAAACCAAGACTTACATAGTAGAGGCAGCATGTATCATGTGCCTCACATCTCTCTGGTTTTCTTTCTTTTTCCAGCCAGAGATGTGTTATATTTAGTCACTACTCCTGCATTCCAGTTCAGTAGGTCCATGTGTGCCATCTCTCACTCACTTTCCCTCCAGATTTATAGTATCTGATAAAGGACAAAGGAAGAAGCCGTTCTTTCTCAGAGCTTATCACTACAGAAGATGTAGTTATTTCACCACTTTCGTTTTTCCTGTTCTCCTGCAATGCTGCCCTAATGACACCAAGTTTTTGGGTCTTATTAGTGGTTATTGTTATCTTCCTTTTATTTCCTTGATTTTATACATTGTTTTTTCAGTTCAGAGCAGAATTTTCCTCTCCATAAGGTGCCTTGATAACTGAATCTGCAGGCAGCTACTTAGACTGAGAATGCTAGCAGTGGTGATGGTCTCTTTAAAACTCCACCATGACTTAGTATTTCTGTGCTCCCAAGGCTTAAAAATATACACAAAAATCATCACCTAGTTAAATAAATATTAGAAAAAGATGAAGTTGATTACAGGAAATTATTAAAAGTTAATAATTTCCATTATAAACAAATGAAAAAATTGATGGGGTGGGGGAGAGATTTCAGAAGTAGAAAACACTGATCTAGAACACACTTCAGAGCTGTAGCATGATCAACTATACACACATAATTCCTGCCTAATCTGGCTTTAAATATCTTCAGTGAGGAATACGACAGACCCTATTCAGGCAATCTCTTCCTGTGCTTCACCATCCTCAAATCTACACCATTGCAGCATTATTCAATGCTACATAATGGCATTAACAGCCTCATAACCACAAAACCACCATGAGAATAATTAGGAGGAACATATATAAACCCTGTGATGGTCCCTAAACTACTTCATACATAGCAAGTGGAATAAAAGGCAGTGCATAAGGAAAAATGCATGACTATGATTTTGTTTTACCATGATAATACTGAACTGCAAAATCAGCCCACTGAAACCAGCGTTACTTGAGACATGACATGTAGAAAGACCTGGATATCCCATGTTCAAAGTTAAATCCAATATCCAGGCAGTAGGAGCTGCCTTTGCTGCTACCTCGGCTGCAGCAGAGGATCTGGATCATCATATTTTTATAAATCCTGAGGAAGTTGTTGGTTGATTCTGAAGGTAAGAGAAGAACCACAGAAATGTCTCTGAGATGCAAGAAATACAACCAAGGTTCCATCTTGGAAAAACATGTAAAAACCAGAAAGGCATGGTTTAAAAATTGCATACTGCTGCACAACTTTGCTCAGATCACAAATAACTTTTAATTTGGTTTATCCCAGAATGCACTTATTCATTTGAGCAATCTGGGCCTCATTTTGTTTGATGTCAAAATAAAAAATCCTAAAAGCCATTGATTTTTGAGAATCATAAACTTTTGCAAATTAAAAATGATAAACAGTATCTTATGTCCACATTCTTGGAAAGTAACAGAGCTTGGCGATACAGAAGCAAATTCTTATTTCCTTATCTCTGCTGTAAACCACCTTGTTTTACAATTTACTTCGTGGTTACCAGACTAGTTACATTATTCACTAGGTGACTGCCTTCCTGAAATTAAATAGGAACAAAAAATTTCTCCATGAGAAGGATTTTAGCTTTTTTTACCCTTTCCTTCTTTTAAGGCCCCAAAGAGAATGTGAAGTGGAAGATGGTAGGTATTTTGAAGAGGTTATGCAGACTGCAGATTTTGCACTGCTGTTAATGCTTACCTAATCCATCTCCTTCTCCTTGATGTATCTGCAATCTTTATAGACCAGCAAGATACAGAACTATATTGGCATTTCCTAATGAGCAGAAGCATCTCTCTGAGAACCTCGTAAACAAGCTTCTCAAACGCTTTCTAAAATCTCAGCTTTCACTAAAATCCTACTAATAATATGATTTTTTTTTTAAAGTTAGAACTCTGCTATGTTTGTCCTGGAAACTTTTCAATACAAGGAGTGGAATCCCTGAAGATGTATCTACAGGCATTTGCTGAAAATCTTAAACAGCAGTTGACGTGACCTTTCAGTAGCAGTTATCTCCACATCTCTGATGATTCTCTAAATAACATCATCAGCTAATACACTGCACATCAAAGCATGAAATCATTGGTAAATTCTTATCATAATTAATCTAATAGTCTACTCACAGACAAATATAATAAATATAATAAAGTCCAAACAACCTACAAACCTTATCCCAAGCAGCATTCTAAACTAGCAAGTGAGGCATGTAAGAGCTTTTACAAGTGCCCCAAAGGATTCTGCAAGTTACCTACTGATTATACTTCACCATACATGCATGTATACAATGTTCTGACATAGTCTACTAGTTTGATCTGCTATTAATCAATGAAAGGTGAAGTACACCTTTGAGTATACATCCCCTGTGTTCTAATTGTTTATCTTGCAGTTGAGTCAGGTAACAACTCCCAAGCATCTATAACAGGCAGAAAGAACTAATGACTAGGTAAAAAAATTAAAAATATATTGGTCCTAGGTACTCAGGTAAGTTTTGATAGATCACAGCATCTATCAAATAGCTGGAAAATATTATTTAGGCCCATCATATCCAAACGTAAGCTAATAAATCACTACAGTTTTTATGCAGGATCTCTGTTATTCCAGACTCGATCATCTCAGAGTGCAGAGGGTGCTGGCATAGAAGCCTTCTGTCAGGGCAACACTGACTTTGCATATGAATTGAAGAAACTAAATACTTAGCATATATAAATACATTTTATCATCAGAACTTCAACATTCTTAATAAAGGTATATAATTAACATTAGATAGTCAGAACTTAAGCTACTTGCTAAGAATAGAGCAAATCTATGATGGTATTGTGAACTAAATGTCTCCATTTGCAGTGAGAATAGAGAGAAGGGAAAATAGGGTTTGACATCCCTCAACAATGAATTATTGGACTATACAGCAATAAACTTAACACTTTGGTTGTAAAAGGAACCATAATGGAACCACAAGACCCTGATTTATGTACTAGATAGATCCTGGTTTGAGATCTAGATTAATTCTTTAATAAAGCTGCTATCCATCACTGAAAAAGACCTGCCTTGGTTGTTTATTTGCCTATCATGAGCAAATAGTGTTAATTATGTTGTTTCAAATATAGTAGGTCTTCCCTAATACTTACAAGTCTGCCACACTGTTATATGTCTTATGCAGGAATGCATTATATTTTCAATTGAAAATGACTTACCAAATTGAAAACATAATTTTCTGCCATTGTAAGCCATATACTGTATCACAGTTTGCACAGCTACAGGATAGCAATAGGAAAAAGGATTAAATCTGTACTTATTTTTTATTGTAAAAAATAAAGTTTCATCATATTTTAATTATCAGTAAAAGGAATGTCACTAGGGATGAAATAAAGCTGAGGATTAGTTTCAGGGATGCCAAAAGTATAAGTAACTGTTCTGAAAACATTTCTGCATACAATAGTATCAGTGTCATAAACTGAGGCATTCCGTCCAGCTTCCTATCACCTGGAATAGAAATGCCATCAGGACAGTAGTTCTTACACAATCTCACCTCATATTTATTTTGGTTATAGGTCCTCTTCTACAATAAATCCAAACCCCAGTAAAATTAGACTAGGAAAAGAGGATTTCTCTGATCACAGTCAAAATGGAAGGTGAACTGATACTTGGTTGGCCCCAGCTGGCACTCTCTGTTACTACTTTTGACTTTTCCCACACTGCACCAATATACTACAGAATAAAAACTTCCCAATCCAATGCATCCAGGCCAAACAGACACAGTTATAACAAAGCCTCTGAGGATTTACCAACTTGAATCTAGGATGCAACTTTAAAAGAATTACAATTTTCTTATTATTACCCACTGGCACAATCCATTTAGATGTACTGTTATTATGTAATTGAAATGCATGAAAATGTGGGTTAAAAATCAATGACAATTTTATATAAGACTTTAATATCAAACTCTTATATGCATTCGATATAAAGGAAAATTAAAAAAAAAAAAAAAAAAAACAAATAAGCAAAAAAAAAAAAAAAAACCAAAAAAAAAAAACAAAAAAAAACCAACCGAAAACAACCAAAAAAAAGGGGGTAAAGTATCATTCAAAAGGGAAAGAAAAGGTTTTTATACTAAAAATAGGTGGTTTTGATTTGAACTGTAGATTAAGTCTACTGTAAAGGCATAACCTATTTTTTAACCTAATACTTTGTTTTAAATCTCTGTTTTTTTCCAATAAGTACGTACACTTAGTTGGGTTAAACAGCAGTCAGGAGCCTAATTATGTAACACTACCTTAAGCTCACATTGAGCCTTACCTAAATATTGCTGAAACCAATGAGTAACTTCCATTGATTTCAGCAAGTTTTGCATTAGATCCATACTCATTTCCTTCCAGCCAATAAAGTGTTGGCATTTTCTCAATAACCTCTTGCAGGCTTCCTTGTTTCTTTCCCCTATGATCACTACCATCTCTAAAAAAAAGATAATGGATTTGACATTCTTGTTTAATTGAAAAAAAGGAAGGCAGGCAATACTTCTATATTTTTGAATCCAACTTCTGACAATTATCTACGTGGCAACTTTATTCTTGTGTTGGAGTTAGTGTCCAGTAATTAGGATTGCTTTATGTGAAGTCTGAATTAAAACTCCCTGATGAAAAAATGAGAATTCTGGTAGTTCTCAAGGTGAAAAAAGTAATGTTTGGAATCTTTTCTGCCATTCCACCTGCAATCACAAAATACAAGCGCTCAGTCTTATTAAAAACCATGTGATCAGGATCTGAAGCTTCTCGAGTCTTAGGAGCCCAGCCTTGGCTTGCAAAGTGTTTTGGACAAATGTTCAGATCAGGTGGGTTTTTCATCCTATTTCTGTCTTGCAAGCCTGAGAGTTACATTTCTTTATCACTCTATTGCTAGTTTAACCTAGAAGATTTTATTTGTATTCCTTCCCAGACAGTCAAGACTATGTCTTTCACCTTCAAACCTATAGCGGGGATGTTTTTTGGTAAGCCAAGAAAGCAATACCTAGAAGTCTTAGTAAATCCTACTTTATAAAAATGAATTATATTTTTGATTTACAGTTTAAAAGCCATGAAAGCTTTTTTTTTTGGTCTGATTATATTGGAATATCCATTATAATTTGTCTTCAAGAACTTGCATTCCATACAGAGTTCCCCTCTTTCTCTGAAAGAAATTCCAGTCAGCGGCCATGTAGTCCTGATTGAAACATGCAGCAGTTTGACCTTTTAATTTTGTTTCCATTCACTTTAGAGATAGCAGAAGACTGATGTTAATGTTTTGTAGCTGGGACACCTGTATATTGTCAAACCTCCTTTAATACATGGTGGTAGAGACCACTTATCTGATGCTCAACCTGTGCTCACACTATCCAAAATGTTTTTTCTCCTGATTTACATGATTAACTTATTTAATGAGGCAGAAAGAAGGTCTCATCCATTGTAGTTAGGCACAAGGAATGCAGTACTGAATAAACAGTAACAGCACATTAATCTCTCTGACTTTTCATTATTATCCACTAACAGGAATACATTTGTACCTGCTTTCATGGTTAAATGCACTTGTTTTCTGGTTTTAAGAAGGAAAGAAAAAAAGCAACCCCAAAATTATGACACAGCATATTAAGAAATGTATTTCAGATACTGAAGAAAGTGCATTGGAGCCCAAGAGGCACAGTTTGTGCACAGCCATCTGTTAGAGGTCATGCGGACATCTGACAGCATTAAAGAAGTTTAGGAAAGGAGAGCATATGAAATAACTTGCCCACAGGGAGGAGAGCAAATGCATCAGGGCTCTTTCTCTTCTCCTTTGAGGAGTAAAATAACCAGAGATTAATCAAAGATCCTGGTCTTCTATGTGCAAGACTTGGAAATCCACAGTCCTTTTATATGCACAAATGCAAGGGTCTTTCTGTGCCCTCCGGCTGTTGGCCCATGCTGGGGACTTCCAACATAGAACCAGTTTCCTCAGAGGCAGAAAACATAATTGTCTACCACATATTGCCTTCTACTAGCATCTTCTCTCCAAAGAGGTAAAGAAAGAAATGGCAACTGATACTCCTACTCACAAACTTATGAAGGAAAAGATCCCTCCGGCCATGTCTAAGGCTTTTCTGCAAAGGCTGCCCTTCCCCACCAACACCACTTTTCAGCGGGACCCGTATAGAAGACACCATGGAGTGCATGTGTGAAGCAGAGAAGTATGTTGTCAGCAGCAAAGCTTACGAAATATGGTTGTACATATTGCTGATACCATAATTTTGCTCTTTGATAAAACAGTCTTTGCAAATATCTTTTCCACAACACTTCCACATCATTGTGCTTGGGACAAGAAACAACAGACTCGAAGATAATAGAAATGCAGTAAACCTTTTAAATTAAAACTATTGTTTCCATTGTTTGGGGCTTTTAAATCTGGTTTGTTGTTTGTTTGTTTTTCTTTGATTTATACACACCTTTGATTTATAACTTTCTCAGAAGATATAAATACCATAAGTAATCCATTTGTATTATCCATTATTCAAAAATCTTTGTAACCTAGAAATTAATTAATAGGTAGATCTACCCTTGTGTGTTTAAAAAGGGCAGTACTGTTGCCCAGCAGTACTTTGAAGATGCCGCCAACTCTACAGCAGGTTCTTTCCACACAAGCAGGGGGCGGGGTTTATGGTTGTTCTTTTTTTTCAAATAAACCCCCAGAGAAACTTTGAAGGACAATAAAAGCAAGGAAGTGAACAAAGCCAGTTTCTTTTCCTTTTTAATCCTTGTGCAGGGCTGAAAAAACAAAATCTGGCTGGGAATCAGATTTTGTACTGGGATGAGCTGCCATGGAGGCTATTTATTCAGTTCCAATGCACAAGGGCAGGACCACAAGCTTGCTAATCCACTGCACTAATGTAAAGAACGTAGCCTAGTTTTGAAAAATGAAGAAGCTGTCTAAGACAAAGAGAAGTAGTATTGATTGATAGGAAATAGAAATTTCTAAATGTAGAAAACCAATAAGAAAGGAGAAATTGAAGACGTGGTAGGGAGAGGAATGGCAGGACAATGCAGAGAGACGTGCTAGGACTTTTGCTCATTTTTGATACACATTGCAATAATACAGGTCTATGATGAGGCAAAATAGTAACACTTGTAGCAGTGCCAAAGACAGGGAAGATGACTTTGGTCACTGTTTCCTATCTATATTTGGAAAGAAGACGTGTATACCTCTCCCTTTGCTAGCTATCAAAGTTCATAGCAGAGAACATCTACCCAAGATTTGTAGCTTAATAAACTTTGGGACTGGAAAATTGTGTAGTTGTAACAGAGTGTTGTAAAATATCTGGCCTAAACATTTTTACTGAGAAATAACCTAAACATAAAGAACTGTGTGGCTGAAAAAATTCAAAACAAAGTTATCTACCAAAAGTAGATTTGAGGGGATTTGAAAAGTGGTTCTGTAACACAATGCAGTAGGTGGTCCTAAACAAAGTATTCTTAAATGATTCAGAAACAAATGGAATATCAGTGTTGATAAAATCCACAGATGATGTAGAGAATGACCAGGTGATAAATATTAAGGACACAGCAGAAACAGGAGTAAATACAGACTGCTTGATAAGCCAGCAATATTCAAGTAAGATGAACCTTAGCATACATAGCCAAATGCAAAATTGTGCTACATATACTGAACATCCTCACAAAATTACCATCTCTGAAAGGGGGAAGGGCTACATTTCATTCATGAGTGAGCTACCACCATGATAATGTGGTACGAAATTATGATTACTGAATGTATATTAATATTTTCAATAGTAATAATTTCCCTCTGGTGAAACTGGGTATATATATATATACTATCTACTATTTTTATTAAAAGTATTAGGGACTATAAATTATAGTGCAGGCAAGAAAGAATGGCTTACGGTTGAAGGAAGAGCTTATAAAGCACATCAGGAAGGTAACAGGAAGGAGACTTGATTTGAGAGTGTATATACTGCTCAAGAAGAAAAAATGCTGGTAGTAAAAGAGGGCTTAATCCAGTTGTGAAGCCAAAGAGCAAAACCAGGCAAATTGAAACGATGCATATGTTTTAGAAATTATTAGCCAGCTGAGCAACCAGAGGATGCCTGGTTGTCTGTCGGAAACTATTGGACTGTCTGTTATTCTGGGATTTTTTTTTTTCTCTGACCACAAATTCCACTCTGGAACTAGGAAATGACTCAATAAATCTTTATTTTCTAGGAGAAAGAGTTTATTCAAAAAGTTCCTAATCAGCACTTACCAAGTCAGGAATTGTGCTATATACAAACTTCCCCAAAGTTGAGCACGGATCTATTTATTAAAAACTCCCAAAGGATCCAAGAGAATAAAATATTCCAATATATATAAAAATATGTGCCATATACCGTAGACTCAGAAGATAACAACCAACTAGTATTACTGTCTTACACAGCTGCTCTTTGTACTCAAGAAGTACAATATATGCCTTCATCCTGAACTTCTAAATTCATTCTCCGTGGATGACCCAGGGAAATGTGTATTCATGAAAGGAACAAACTGAAGAACGACACACATTGCACAATAACCTTAACTACATTACATAACAATAAACCTGAATTAACCTTAACTTCATGGTATTCCAATAGAATTGTGTATTAATTTCTGATTTGAGAGCGCTTTGTCGCTTTATGTATCTCATATATTCTTGCTCAACCATTCAAAATGAAACTATTTTCCAGCTCTAATATTCCATCATATTAAAACAGTACTAGAGACAGAAGAAATTTCATATACTGGAGTTTTTCAATATTTTCTACTGTTCATAGAAGAGTCTACAGTTAAGAAAAAAATGAATGGAATAATTTTCCATAAAAGAATGCAGTCTGATCAAATCAAAAACATCTGCAGTGGAAGTGTAGAAAATTAATAATTTTGTTCATGTCAACTGAAAGCAGAAAGAGTCTATTTTAGCTTTCACTTTGAATAATTTCCATTCAATTTACATTTATATGTACATATAAAAATAACAACCACAAATGAAAGGAATTAACACGTGAAATTAAAGCTACTTGACTCTAAAAAGTTTTACAGTGTCTTTTTACTTCCGAAGAAATTTCAGGACAACATCGTGTGTTGTCTTCACAGGACTTCTCTGGATGCAAAAAAAAAAAAAAACAAACCAAAAACTTAAGATATAATATTTGTTAAAAAAACAGCACAGGTCTTGTTAATATCACAGAGGTGGATGGGGGAGGTTATCACGGTTCATTCATCTCTCCCATTCTGTCTATGCTGGTCTGATCAGGAGATGCTACTACAGGGATCTTGGAGGTCTTCACTTATAAAAAGCTCTCGTTGTGACTTGATCAGACAAACAACTTCACAGCACAGGAAAAGGAAAGCACATCCTGGATCTTCCACTTGCCTCAACTGAGAGCTCACCCAGCCTACGAGCCAATGTGACAGAGTGATTTGCAGGTATCTGAACATACTTGCTCCTTTGTCACTCTCATGTTAACATTCATTCCCCACTGGCAGTGACAAATAACCTGTTACAGCCAGATATGCAACATGAAATGCACATCCACACTACTACGCTAGACATTTCCCCGCTAAAATAATTTCTTAGAAAATCACAAAAAAATAATTTAAAGACAGAAATGCAATATTCAAAAGACTCTTCAAAGGCATAGTTGCACCAACAGGCAGTTCCAGTATAGTTACACCAACAGGCAGAGTTCCAGTATAGTGATGCTGATCTCTGCCTTTGCTATATTTACAAAATGATTATGTAAACAAATAATGTAAAGCATGTGAGGCTTCACAATTAGTGCCTGGGACACTATTTCACAAGGAAGTTTTGGCAGTTGTGTGCTGCCACTTTGACAGTTACAGAGGCAAATCAGTCTACAGGAACTACTGGAACCCAACAAGTGCATACCAACTATTGAGTACTACAGCACACATTCAGGGAAAATAAAACCCTGCACATGTTCTCCATATTCCTCAAATTTTCCATTTTGCACTGATACAGAAGGATGGAAAGAGTGTGTTTCAAAATCCCTGATGTCAATTGCAGAAAAGTTGACACCGGAAAGAAGCAAAAAGCAGGTAAAGTGTAATGCAGTAGGGTACAATCAACAGAAATCAGAATAAAGAGAGATTATTTAAAAAGTAGGATCAAAGCTAAGAATAAACCAATCCCCAAGTCCTCTTCCTTTAGACTACAGTGTCTATGGAGCGGGCTGACTCTTTTGGCAATACAAACCGAGTTTATGGAAACCTGAGCCTCGTGCAGCCCGATAAACAGCTGCATCAGTCTGTAGCTATACCAAGCTGGAAAAGATGATTTTACCTCACGTTTCTAAATAACATCTTACTTGTTCCTTGTATGTCGTACAAAACCAAGATACTAGGTTAGAATCAGAGATACTGATAAACAGGTTAAGCCACACACAACACCTACATTGTTTCACAGAAGAATGAAGCCCACTTTTGCCTCTGCAATTGTTCTGCCTCACATCAGTTTCCATGGGGCAGGTCAGAGGGTTCCCTCTATCCACAAAATCTGAAACACCCCAGCCCTGGATTCCCCACTGCGATTACAATGACTGCTTAGTTTGTTTAAAAATTTATGTTGAACTACAATATTCCATTTCCCAGTAGAGATCAAGGACTACCCAGTAGAAATTATTTCTCTTAGCTATTCATCACAGATGCCCCAGATGCACCTCAACAGTCTTTCATTTTGCTTTTTGGAATAAATTTCTCTAGACCTGGAACAAAAATTAATTCCTAAAAATACCCTCCAAAGGCAACCAAATAACAGTAACAACAGCAAAACAAACTCTCTGACACTTATTAGAAGTGTAATATTCCACTTCTTCACAATTACTCTAGCGCTCAAGCAAAGAACAAGAAAAAGAGGAAAAATCTAAATTCTTTCCAGCACTGCATTCGATACAGAGTACCCAGACATGATACAGTTATTATGAGCAACCATTTCAATTACAAAGACTGCTAAAGCATGCAATTTGACAGCTACTTTATACAGCATCTCTTCAGCTGATCTGACAATAAGGATCAAGGCTTGCAGATTAAGTGTCAGCTTCCCAGTCACCTGCAAATGCTACCATTTACTTAAAAATCTATTTTCTCATTTTAATTGCATTGTGTCCACCTGCTAAATCTGAGTTTCTTTCAATGACAAGCATCATAACCCAAACGCACCATTTGAGAAAGAGTCGTTACTTAAAATATACACTATCTGTAATGTATTCCAAGCCTGTATTTATGTTCGTACAACACTAGATCATCTTTTTATGTTGCAACATGGTGTATATTGCTTCAAAATTAATGAATATTATGACAACGGAAGTGTTATCATGAGAATTGTTTACTCTTTGGAATTTTAAGAGTGTTCAACAGCCTGGCTAGCATTAGTTTCTGTAAATTAATTTTGAAATCTGATAATAATAGTCAAGGTCTATGGCAGAAGAGCTTTCATAATCTGACACCTAATTATAACACAATCTTAACTATCAAGCATATAAAAACTGTGTCAGAGATCCCAACAAACGTGCCTAATTAAATGCCTCCAAAAGGGAAAATGGAATCACTTAGTAGGTTCAAGTTTACACTATCCAAACAACAACAGAAACTCTCTTCCCCACTGTTTCATTTGTTGCTTTGAGATGTATGGAGTATCTCAGTGGACCACTGGCAGGAGCAGCCTGCAATATCCATATATTGTCTAGAGAAATCATATTCCCAATAAGAAATCAAACAGGGTAACATTTTAGTTTCTAAAATATTTTTTTTCCAAAAGACTTCACACTTTTTTTTAGCAGAAAACTCATTTAATCACTGTCTCAAGACCAGATATTTTTCTCCATATATTTTATGAGAAAATACAGCTGTTCATAATTGTTATAACTAAGGGAACATAAACCTAGTGATACCATGTTTCTTAGCATAAGCAAGTCAAATTATTGTAGCAATAAAACAAATATGCACCTCTCAGCCACCGGGACATGGTATTAGTCTTCAACTATTGACCTTTGATTATACTGATGAAACTAAAGGGAGGATGAGTGTATTCTTATTTCATTTTTATTTTGTTGACTGGTGAGAAAGCACTCACTAGGTGAATCATTATGTGGACAAAATATCAAGATGCAAATGAAGCTACATGTTTGTATAATTATGACATGAAATGTTTTCTGCATTAGTAACTGATGGGAATTTAAATATCAATTTGGTGAAATAAATAGTTGGATCTTAGAACAAACAACAAAGAATGCAGTAAATTCATCCTCTGTTCATGTTTTGTGCGGACAGCATGGAGCAATGATAGGAACAGACATGAGGTCTGCTCCTTTTCAATGATTTCTTGAAAGCTGTGTTTGTTAGGTGAGCAGAGACAATCAGGTAAGTGAGGAAAGTACTATTTACAGCAAACTCTGCACTCGTGCCTCATTTACTGGGAGAACAAGCAGTGTCACCTGAACACAATCTGCTGGCCCTAACTGCAGTTCGGTGCAACAAAACTTTTTTCTGGGCTCATTCTCCCATGTCTCTAAAATTGACCTTTGTCTGAAGAGTCCTCACTATTCAAACTTCCCTTGGTCTGACTTTCACCTCATTGTCTATTCCTCTACCCCTTCTTCAGTGCTCAGATTCCAACATGTCACCCCTCCCCATTCACTTGGCACCTTTATTTACAGACAGTACCAGCTTAATATAGCACACTCACAAGTCCAGCTCTCTACTCTGGCACTTTCCTTCCGATTCCAGATATCCTCTAGTCCCAGAACCAGCCATATCCAGCTTATCACCAATATATCAAAACCTCAACATTTTCCAGTCTCTTCTTCTAAGAGCTTCCTTGTTGTTCTCTCCTTCATCACAACTGGAAATTATGCTGTTTTCCCTGTTGCTTGGATCTGGAATCTCAGGTTCCTTTCTGATGTCCTACTCTCAGACCTTCTTCCTCACGTTTTCTCTTCTCAGCTCTAATTGTTTCTAAGCCCACACAGCTGCATACCTTCATGCTGCTGAGGTACAGGGTGAAGGTGTCCATTTTACCCAAATGAATAATGATGAGAAGGATTCAGATGTTGCCATCTGATTCACAGCCACCCAGCAACTAGAGAAAATGGGAGTCCTAGCAGGCACCTCCATCTGTTCTCTGTCTTCAGCAGCTGACAGCACCCTGCTCCTATTTCTGGCCATATATCTCTTAAACTGAGTTCTTTCCAATTTTCTAGGACCATACATGCTGCTGCCACTATGTACCCAAAGCACTGACCAGTTAAAAAGCATTGAGGTGCTGGTGGGTACTATTGCATAGTCAGGACCTGGCTGCATTAGCACGTGTCAAGGGACAGCTGGCACTATTTCCTGCTTTGTCCTGAAGAAGCCACCAGCTATTTTATTTAGAAAAGAGAAGAACAGTAATAATTGTTTTGTTCTCAGTTTTCACTACTTGTAAATACTGTCCAATTTCACAGGACTTTGGGGAACCAGAGAGTATGAAAGGCCACGCTGTTTGGCAGGTTGGTTAATACCTTTCAAGTCAAGTTTTGTCTCTCTGATTCAGTGATTTTCTTTCGTACTCAGTAATGTTTCTAGCAAAGGACAATGAGATCATCTTTTAGCTCCAGTCTACTGCTTGGCTAAATATACTTGGCTAAAGATTTAGCAGCTTGCTACTGTGAGGAATAACCATGCCAGTAAAGATGCTGTGATGGCTATGGTTGTTTTTTTTTCCTTTTATTGCACGGCTATTCCCACTTTACACTTCCGAGCTGAAAATTTCTCATCTGGTCTATTTATCCAAGGAGACAGCTTTTAAAAAAAACAAACAACTCCCCCAAAACAAGCTCCATACTCAGAAAAAAAAAAATATTTGCAATTATTATTGCAATTATTATTGCCTTTTTTATTTACTTTTAAAATCAGAATAGTGTCTATGGTACTGCACTGTTTTTTAAACTATCTTCTCTCACAGCTTACTCTTGGAACACATGAAGCAACTGTTTGGTTATTATCTCACTGCTAAACCCAGTCTTTTCATTCCAGAAAAGTAATTTGAAACTTATTGTTTCAGTCTTTGAGCCTTGTAAATCCCTTTAAAAAATAGTTGGAAGTAAAAAAGCTAACGTTATGTGATACCTTCTCCCTTAACATCACAACTAATATTACACTTGATTCCTCACAACTGTTCTGTTTTTTTAAAGAAACAATAGCTATAAAGATTGCTTCCCCTTCGTTGCGTGTAAAACTAGAAAGTAATGTTACAGCCAGGTGAGCCAACTTCTCCAGTAATTCCACCCCTTATCTTACAGCTACTTGCAGCCAACTAATTGATACATCATGGATGTTCATTTCTCACTGAATAGCACCATAAAGTCATTGCTTAAAGCACAGCTAGAGTAAATGGAATATCTTTTTGTTTTCAATCTGACCTTAGCCAACTTTATTTTATGCGTTGAACCTAGTAGAGTTGGTGCAGTCAAGAGAACAACTCCTATCAGCCTGTTTTCACCTCTGCTTCCTATGAACAAACATCATTAACTGTTTAATGGGGCTTGCCTTCCATGGAAGCAAAGCAGGGAGTGAGTAGTTAATGAGACTGAGCACTGCATAATTTACTTGGAAATAGTGAATTCTGTATGTTTGGGAATAAGTGCATAAAAAGAGATATTGCTTCACTTCTGCACAGCACTAGCCCTATAAACCAGCAACTAACTACAATAGCTAGAGATAACTATCTCCTTGCTTGTCGCTGTGAATTCTTCCATACAAAAATGCCTCCCTGGTTGGCAGGCCACCAGAAAGACCCAGGATGCAGTAAGAAAAGTGTAAGTTTCTTGATTATCAACAAAAATAAATGGCCCATGCCAGGGAGAGATGGGATTCACTGCAATGGGAGCACATGGAAACTCACATCACCGTTGCTTGCGGGGGCAAATCCAGTATGGAGAACTTTGCAGCTTACCAGGATAGAATTATTATTCAATTCCCAGGAAAATATTTAAAAACAAAAAGCTAGGTTTAACCTTTGCATTCTTCTTAAAGAATACAGTTGTTTGTTGTTTGGGGTTTTTTTTAATTAATTAATATCAGTAATTTTCTCTCAAGTCATATTACTGTCTGGAAAACAAGTTCCTAGAGACAACTGCAGCCAAAATATGTGCTAAGGTGTGACATTTATGTCAATGACTTTTGTCTGTGACACTACTGGAAAGTTAAGACAGCACTTTCTAACAGGGGTTCTAGGCATTCTCATGTCCTCTCAAAGATGTTTATAAATCTTTACTTCTATTTTACATAATTGACAATGATGTATTTATTCCTTAGATATTACTAGAGTAGTATGCACACGTTTCTCTAGAGCTCAGGTTAGTCATTATATAAGTAGCAATCATACATATAGTCTGTATTGTGCGCTTCAAATTTTTTTAAAACATAGTCCAGCTGAACAAAATGTTTTCAACACAAAGATAAAAGGATCCACATTTTTTCACCAAAATATTTCTAGTGAACTATTTTCACTAGACAACAAAAAAATCCACAAGGTGTACATTTAGTAAACACTTCTGCAGCCTCTCTTGGCTTTCTATGATTTCTTGAGCTGGTGCTGAGACAAAAAGGAAAGGTAGCAAAAGTGATAAACTGTTCCTTGGAAAAAACATCAAAAACATTTATTCAAGTAATATCAAAAATCTAATTTAATAAAAATGTTGGAAAACTCAGAGGAAAAAAATCATTTCTGTAAAGCATGAAAAGGTGAGAGTCCAGTTTTGATCAATTAATTGAAACTTCATCACAATTTTTATATATACCTTTGCTAATTAGAATATATACATTTTCAGAGAAGTCCTGGTCTACTCCAGTAAAGGCCTTCAGGTTTGCCTGCTATACAGTTCAAAAGGTAATGATCAGTAATCTAACACAAAATTCTGGTATTTAAATGTATTTTAAATGGGATCAGGATACTTCCGGTGATTACTGCCTAACAAGTCAAATACCATCTGAATATTTTCAATAATTGTTGGATGAAAGATGAAGCATGGTTATCAGCACTATTGCTGAGGAAAAGGCAAGAAGCAGTCTTTGAAGTTAGCACTATTACTCCAGTAGCAATTCCAATACATTATATTTATTTCCCTAGTCCCTGGCCATGGACCAGCATCCCTGAATGTCCAGCAGCGTTCAGTCCCAGAGCAGAGAGATCATGTGTATTCTGCCTGCTCTCCAATGGCTGCATTGCTGAAATACACACTAACCCTGTCAGTTACAGTAGAATAAAATTAAAGACATTTCCTAAAACATATTTCCAAATTTCTCCATCACAGTAGGTTACACCATGATTAAATTCAATAGTACTACAGTACTAATCTACAGGTGACTCTTGTATGTGGCGATACACATCCTCACTTGATTTCAAGAGTAAGAATTGAGGAAACAAGGATATAAATAATAAACCTGAATACAATCCATCTACGTTTTTACTTTCTAAATATTCATTGTACTTCTGGATGTTGCAGTCTTTCAAATACCAATGAAATCTCCTCACAAACTGACTGATCTTATAAAATTAATATTAACTGCATAGCTGCATCTTTTATCTTCTCACATTTTAGATTAATAACTAATTCAGCCCTCTTAAACTACTCAGGGGGAAAAAAAATAACACAAAAAAAACCCCAACAAAACAACCAAACAAAAGAAAATAAAACCTCAAGTGGTTGCCAAATTTAACAGGGTACTACAAGGTACAAGACGTTCACATTTATATTCATCTGTGCAAATGGAAAGTAGAATACTGAGATGCAGTGGCTGTACTTTCCAGATAATTATATTTTGGAACTGCAATGAAGTAAACAGACTTTCTTCTCTGTGGTGCAGAATTTCTTACATCTAAAGATACTACATCTTACTGCTGTGAGCAGATAGCATAGTCTAGGGGTTAGAAAAACTGTCTGCACTATGAAAAACAGCCTTTGAGCATTCCTCAGTGCTACTTCTTATGCATGAAATGATCATCTTGAAGTGAGCCATAATGCTGACCTTGAGACTATCTGCAAAGAACTAGTTTTCCTTCAAGACTCACTGTGCTGATTGTGCAAAAAAACATCCAAGAACATACTGAAGACAGGGGTTTGGGTAATGTTTCCAAAATGCAGTCTCCATCTATAGAAAGACTCTTGACCAGGTTCTCATGAGGGGGCAGTGCTCATCAAAGCCCATATTCCCCTGTCATATATTTGCCTCCCAGACACTTTTCTCTCTCAAGTGTCTGTAACTCAGATGTAGATATGGTCTAGAAACATTGCATGGTGCCCTTCATGAGCACGAAGGGGGAGAGGCTGAATGACCCCTGTTCACTGCCTCTTCCAATACACAGGCATGGGGAAGGCTATAAACAAATAAAAGGAGGTTTTGTACTTCATGCAGATGTAGTTAGAGTGTGGAAGTCCTTGCCACAGGATACTGTAGGTGCTGGTTCTTTATAGTGGCTCACAGAGAAGGTGACCAGGTCAGAGATGAGAAATACTCTGAGATTTCTAAAGAGATAAAAACAACCCCGCCTCACAAAGCCCCCAGCATTAGAAGCCAGGAGATCAAGGAAGGAGCAGTCAGTAGTGTATGTTTTATGGTTTTTAACACATTTGCTCTGGGCTACTTGTAAAAATACAAATGATAAAAATAGCATAGAAGTAAAAGAAATATTTAGTCTTTCCAGCAATGACTACCCTAGTTTTGACCTTGTACAGACATTGCTTTTTAGTTGCTATCTATGCAAAAAAGTACTTCACACACCTGTCTCCAAAATAGCATTGTCTTAATTCATAAGTAACCACATACAAACCTGTTTGGAATTCAAATTAACGTTAAAGATGTGTTAGCTTTACACAAAGCCAGAAACCAGTATATAAACCAATTTCTGGAAACAACAGTTTTAACTGCCAAGATAATTTTATGTATTGGAAATTCAAGGAGAAGCAGGAGAATGTGAAATACAATTTCCTTGACTTCATAGACTAAACACTTGATGTTCTAAAAATTCAAAATAAAATGTCAAATTTCTTCATTCTGTATGAGTTTGAGTGCAAACACTGGTGTAAGGGAATGGGAGGGCAGAAAGTATCAGATCCTTTAGTCTTAAGACAAGGGTTACCAAAAAAATTTGCATGTACTTGCTGCTTATATCAGAGGAATAAAGGGCACACGAAATCTTGCTGAAAAGTCGATAAAGTAATTTCAAAAGTACTAAGATTAATGAAAAATAAGAATCCTACGCATGAGAAATAAAAATGTGTAAGCAGACCCCAGCTGACAGGACACTGCCATAATTCCTGCGCCCACCACTGCAGTATGAGAAAAAAATGGGAGACAGAAAACACAGGGCATAGACTCATTTGTCCTAATAATTATTCCACAAGAAAATACAAAGCTGGGAATTTTTTTCAATAAATACTTCCTTTCCCAGCCCAAATATTAAGGCTTTCTTTCAATGGATGCATCTGTTTCCCAAATTCAGAAAACAGTGTAATCAGAGAGTAATCAGGACAAGACTTTAGTCAGAAAATAAAATGTTTGTTATTTTAAATTTTTGGATCTTTTAATTCAAAATGCATTTTTGACCCAAAAAGGAAAAAAAAAAAAAAAAAAGTCAGTGAGAGGGAGACACAGCAGATGGTAGAGATGACATTAAATTACTTGAAAACTAGTATTAAATAGTTTGAGTTAAATAAAATGTTCTCATTTTTTGTTGTTGCTCTATGGGGTCTTTCACTTTTGTGACACTGCTATGACCAAAGTTATGTTATCTTCTATATTTTCTCAATGTTTTGTATTAAGACTCTTGGGATAATTTGACTGATGAAGAAAAAATTGAGTATATCAATTGTGAAGGCTTGAACATTACTACAGACCCTTTGTTCGCCGCAGGGATTAGAAAGTAATTATGAAAAATAAAAAATATTTACATTTAACCTTCTCTGAGCCTGAAAATGCAGGGTCTTGTGAATTTTTAATTAAAAATAGGACAGAAATAAAATAATTCCCAAATGCGCTATGAAGATTATACTAACTTTTGGTTCATTTCAATACTGGAAAATATTACTAACTTTGTTCATTACCAGAAGTCTTAACTTTGAGTTGCATCTTGAGGGCATTTGATGAGATCTGCCTGTATGTGCAGTACAATAATTACTTTTTTGAAGAGCACTGGCAAAAGGAAATTAAGTCAGCAGGTTTATGATCTCAGAGCTTTTTGATTTAATTAGAAATCATTAGCAGCAACCCTCACGATTCAGTTGCTGAACATGCCCAAATAGAGATCTTAAACTAGAAGCTATAAGCTGCAGGCTTTACAGCTTGCTCGCGTTGAAGATACATGGCAAAATTCAAGATTTTACTTGTGCTATAGAGTGGACAGCAAACATGAAAATCAAATGAGTATCATTTTTTAAAAAATCAAATGTTGAGCCTAATGTGATTAAAGATTAAACTTAGTGGAAGTAAAGCCCCTCTATTATATTCCCTTCATGAATGTGTTGTGTATTAAATCTGTTCCTGATTTATAGCATTAGAAACTTTCTAAATCACACATTTTAATGCACACACTCAGTCACAGCTGAATCACTCACTAATGTGCTATATTCCCTGATGAGCTGGCCAATTTAATATCCAGGCCGATGCCAGAATCTCAACACAATGAAAGCCCATTCATTGACATTCTGATGTAATATCTAATAACAATTAGATTCTTTTTCCTTGGTATTGTATCTTGCTATTGTCATTGCAACAACAGATGCTTTTCTTATAAGCCACTGAATTTACTCAGATTTAAATGTCAGGTGGACCAAGTGGATGCACAGTCCATGAACCTGCACTAGGGAAAATGAGCTCACATCTGTCTCATTTTAATATATTGTATTTCCATTTCACTTACTTTCAATTCTTCGCATAGTTTCAAGCAATTTTTCAATTTGCAAACCAAGCAGCATCTTAGAAAATGTTAGGTGATTTGTTTCCTTGCTATATCAGAAAATATATTGTTTGTTGGTATATTTTTACGGTGTCACATGAGATCCCAGCACAATACTGCTCTCACAAACACACTGTTTAACCAGACAGCAAAACAACACGAAAAACCACTACACAAAAGTTACCAATGCAGAAATTCTACAGACAAGTTTCTTGATGAGCACCACTGCATAATTCCAGGCATCATGTACAGAAGTATAAATTTTATACACTGCACAATTAAATGAATGGGATTTCAGAGGAGCAAGTGCACGCACAGCCAGCCATCTACAATTATATGGGTTGTAGTTCTGGAGTTTAACAGATATTTAGTGATGTGGGTAATGACTCAAAGTGTTTCTAAAGTAATTTAGTATTTAGGGAATTAGGTCTTAAGATATTTTCTGATACATTAGCTGCATCTTTAGGTAGGTCAGTATATTAAAAAAAAAAAATAATCTTGTTACTAAATTCAGTATCTGCAGATTAACATACTGACTTGTAGGTGGATATCAAGTTTCCAGATCAGTCTCCATATAGATCATTTAATGTAAGCAATACTAAATTTTAAGAGCATGATGAACAATTAGTTTGTCTAATATTCTTAAAGACATGGCGGGGGGGACATACACAAACAGTAAATTCTGAAAGTCTAAAATTATGCTACCATAGTGTGAAGGGCAACTACATTTGTCCTAAAATATAAGGCAATCTCAGTTGCTGTAGTTCTATAAATATTTCAAAGTGGTGGCCAATATCTTGTAAACTTGAAAATAAAGAATTTTTAGACTGCTTAATCCAAGGTTAGTCTGTTTATTCCCAGTCTTTCAATATTTTCTTATTGTTAGGAATTTTAAATGAACATTTTATTGTTGAGTTCCCTGGCAGCAGTCCATGCTAGTTTGGAGTGTAGTCAGAATACAAATGAGAAAATTAATTAGTTGGTGACAGGTTGTAATATTAGTTTTCAGCTGCCACTTTTTATTAGGTCTTTCGTCTTCTGGATGTGCACAAAGTGATTGACAGCATATTTCAGAAATACATAGGATGTTTTAAAAAAATTCATATGGCAGAACAATATGGTTTAAGTCACTCTTTTGGGTGAAAAACACAAAACAAAACAAAAGTCATATTGTACCAAAGTTGAATGAGTATACTGCACTAAAATGCAGGATTTTATCCTCTGTTCTGAGAGATTCCTTCACAAATGCCAACTCTCACACACTATAAAGTTTTTGAGAACACAAGGGAATAAATTTCTTTTTCCTTTTTCTCAAAAGGTCAGTTACTGTTATAGCATGACTGTCCAAATGCTGGCCTACAGATATATTTAGTATGTCAGCACCACTGCTAAAACCAGGGGCTCCGTGAACCACTGTAAAGTTTGCATTAAAAGTAGAGTTAATTACGTCAGGAATGAGAATTTTGCAGAAAAAAACAAAAGAAAATGTTAATTCCTTTAATAACATAATTAGCATTAAAAATGTGTTTATTAAAGATTATATTTAGTAATTTTATTAGAACATCTGGATAAGTAACACTTTCACCTTGTAGAGTTTAACCCAAGTAAATGTAATGTATATATGCTACCATGATGGCTTTCTCACCACAGTGCTTCCACTTATTTTTTATTTAATCTTGGCATTTCATCTCATTTATATTCTCCTGACACACAACAAAATCAGTTTTTAGATCTTGATACAGCATTTGTAGCTCTACTATATTACTGTGCAAATGCAAACATGCAGATATTAAAATGTCACTGTTTCAGAGATGTCTTTGGTGCAAATGTTATTTAGATGAAAACCAATTCTAGCAACAGTAACGGCTCTTGTTCTGTAAAATTTCATTTTAGTCGAGGCTGTTTTAGAAGTCTACAGCTGTTAAACCTCATATCTCTCTCTGATCCCTCAAGCAGATGCACTTTGTTTGTTACTATAATAAAACATGTGTCTGTCCTTTAGCTGATTAGTGTATCAATGAGAATGTAACAAGATATTCACTGTTTCCAAAGGTTTCCCCATCAGAAAGAACGTTAAGTAGCTTTGTGAAATTAATCTGATTTGTTAAGACCTCAAAACTGCAGAAGCATGGAGCTGGAGGATGTTGTTGCTGCCTTGAATCTTGCATAAATGGTGTATACAAGTGGTCCTGGTACGCAATTTTGCCTACAGAATTCTGGTGCTGTATGTATGTCAAATTCTCACCATCCTAGCTTTTTAAAATATTTTTATTACCTTAAGTAAGAACCAGTTCTTAAACATACAGAAAAGTTTAAAAACATTTCACTTACAATTTAAAAAACCACAGACGTAAGTCAACCTGCACAGCAGTGGCCCTTCACCACATGGATCTCTCTCTTCATAGACCATGGTTGCACAGCGCATCACCCTGCTGTGCTTGTGCCAAGGATTCTTCTCTGCGAGTTACTGCTCAGAACAGTCACCAACACAGTGCACTGGGCTGGGCAGTCCTGGTGAACAACGAAAACCCCATGCATTTTCAAAAGTACTTAAAACAGTGCTCCTATTCTGCCTAGACTATCTGAAAAGCTAGATTTATCTAGACTGGGAGAGAGGTACTACGGCTTGAACCCGAGAAAGGGACCTACATGAAATGCCAGATTGGCATTTTATTCTAGCTCAGATCCGATTCGAAGCCTTTATGTACTGTGTAGAGTCAAGAATAATTATTTCTGAAATGGGAATGCAGCTATGATAGAATCTGAAATCAGAATCAGAATAAAAAATAGAGGAAAAGGTTATTTTAAAAAATGAGTTCCAAAAGTAATTTTCATCTATTAAATGGTTTTCTATAAATTGCTGTAAATTTTTATAAAATCCTTGACACAAAAGACTAAGTTTAGCAATTACTCTTGAAATTACTATCCATTCCTCTGCATTATTGTAAAGAAAAAAAAATTCTTACATAAAACTTTTACTGCAGATACTCTAAATAGTCATTGTAATGAAATGCTGAATTTTATCTAGTAGGTGTAAACAATACTGGGTTAAATTGATGTATACAACAGCTACAATAGCTTGTCAACTGTTTGTGGAAAGCTTGCATGACATCTTCCCAGCTGTCAGAAGCTTCAAAGGAATTATTTTTTTTCACCATTTTAAACAAATGTTACAAAACACATACGATAGCACCTGCTGCTGCAAGGGGACCTGTTGGCAGACGGTACTCCATGCACACACTGGGACACCAGGCTCTAGGCTTCAAGTCAGCCTGCAACTGGGAGCCCTCTCTCCATGTGTGGACTTAACATCTGCAAAATTTCCTGTTACTGGGGTTTCTGGGAGCCCTCATTCAATCGAGTGTCAGAAAAGGAGGAAGACAGCAACTGCATACATTCACACGTTATCTGCAGTTCAACCAGTAGCAGGGCAGTGGACAAGCAGTGAGCTCTGTAGCCATATCTCCCTAATGAAATGGCAGCCTCCCTGTGGCATAACTTCCCTCCACAGTCAGCAAAGTTCACTGTATACTCATGAAATGCAACACAGTAGGCAAGGTAAAAGAAGAGGGACATACTTGTACCTCTTTCCTGCTATCTAGATTTCTTTATTCAGACTGTGTAGGTAGACAGTGATGAATGTAAAAATCAGATCAACATACCTTTTACACCATTTATCTTATAGCCTTGAAACAAACATACTGAAACCACATTGGATCTAAGATGGCCAGATTTAAATATCTCTTTCAAAAGGTCTGTGCAAACAGTCAAGAAAATACATAGAACAGCAAGCAGAGAAATTAAAGGAATAGGCCAAACTGAGTTAAGAAACCATGTAGAAGTGTCAACACACAATAGCATCTTTACTAATAGCCACTCCATCCATAATCTCATAATAGACTAAAAGTCCAACAGGTCCTCATGGACTATCCTCATTATTTATTTAAAATAACCAGGAATAATAAAATGTAGATCTATATTTGTGCCAATATTATGTATCCAAGAATGTATTCTATAAATTAAAATTGTCATCAGTCAGATATATTAAGTTGGTCCTTACAAAGATCCCCTAAAATTATCAGTGCTGTTTTATCCATGCAGTCATAGGATTATTGACCTGCATTGGAGACACACAATGTACTAAATGTACACTCTGAACTCCCCAAAGGGAACAGAGGCTTATGTTAAAAGGTCAACAATGTTAATTCCCTGCATATGTCTTTTGCTCAAACATGAATCCTTAACCAATTCAGATTTTCTAACCACCTCCTTCGTTTCCTAAAATTCTTGCCCCACTTTAAAGGTGAAATAAAAACCGTGTCATAGAATCATAGATTAATTTGGTTGGCATGAACCTCTGAAGGTTGCTTAGGGGTTTGTTAGGCTAAGAAGCCAATACAGTCAACAAAGCCATGGGAGAAATAAAAATCACAAATCAAGCCCTAATACACACTTAGGCTTATGTATCTAGTCTTTGCATGTCCAAAAGCACAGCATAGCCAGCTATTTCTCCATGTCAAAGGACCCACTAAGGCATCATCTAAGGGACTTCCAAAGCCTCAATTAGTGAACTAAGTCTTTAACTAACAAATGCCATCTGCATGAGGTTTACTTTCTTTTACAGAAAGGATAATTTGAAACTTTAAAAGAATACCCACATTCCTTTAAGTTTTTTCTCTCTTCCTTATCTATATTCTGCTGCATCACAGCACTGACCTCAAAGGTCAAAGAACTAACACTTTTCACTAAAGCAGTAATTCAACTTTAAATCAACTGCTAGGGAGTGTTTGGGAGTACTGCTGCTCTACTGCTTCCCTGGCTGGGCAGAGGAAAGCATGAACTCCCCAAGTCTCTGATTTACAGTGAATTGACATGTGCTTAACCATTTTAGCATTAAATCTGTTATATATTCCAATGGCCTCTGCTCCTTCAAGACTTCACTGTCTGATCACAGGAATTATAAATGCAAACTCTGCATTCTGATTAATGAGACATGAACATCACAAGTAGGCAGCAAGTGACCTTTTTTGTTCATTTATGCAAGCCTTCCTGTAATCAGCATCACAAATATTTTGGCAGAGTTTATCGAATCTGCACTGGAGCAAAATCTAGTTTAGAATGCTGTTTTCCTCCTGGTTTGGCTCTTCTACAGGACACGCAATGCTGTTACAGGTGTCTAGATTCCAATAGCTGTGTGCTCCGATTCAAACCGTATACAGTCATCTACCCCAAGATAGTCCATCTAATTAGATTTGGGCGAGGATTGCAGGTAAAAAATAAATAAAACAAGATTTAAGGAATAAAGTGTAAAAATACTGGGAAAAACAACAAACAAACAAAAAACCCCAAATCAGTACAACTCTGAAACCAAGACCTGAGAGAGACAACTAAAGAACTTCCATATAAAAGCAATTTAATGTAGAATTTTTGGAGGTTAAAAAAAACTAGAATACAGATAAAAATTATTATGCAGAAGACATGAAAAGCACCACATCTCTGCTTATCCTGCTTTCCAGACTGTACTGTGGCTAACAGAGAAAGGAAGTCCTCAAAGGAGGATCCTCTTCAGGGTGTTAAACACACTCTGCTGCATTCATATTGCTTAAGGTTTCATAGCTACTTTTGGAATAGCACCAAAGCACATAACTCAAGGTGTTGACATCTAAGGTTGAGCTGGTGATTTTGCTACTGGTGAGTTTGAAGACGGGACGCAACCCCTGTAATGTCATTACTTTACACACTGCATATTGGCCACTCTAAGTAAACCAGTGGTGTCAAAGGCAAAAAGTTTTTTTCTGACACTAGAAACAGGCACCTGATTCTATCAACTCAGATTAAGCCTTGATGCTGGATCAGGGATGTGCAGAGGAAGAGAGGAGTACTTAGCAGTGAAGCGGTGCCTCTACTTCCATTGCAAAAGCAGGTACCATGGAAAATTGTCAGTACCAAACCAACAAACATGCTCATTATCCTGAGGAAACTATCAATAAGGCAGCAGGAAGATGTCAGAACCACTCTTCCCCAGCCCCTCTGCAGGTGAGCTCCTAAGGCATGGTGGGCACCCTAGGAGAGGCTGGAGAAGAGAGAATGTAGCATATAGCAGCAAGCAGCTTAAGAAGGAAAAAAGTTCTGCTCTCTGCATAATTTTTCAACTACTCCATGGAAATCATGATTACAAATAGTTATGGGAATAGAGGAAACAATGTTGAACTTAAAACCTAACGAAGTCCCGAAGGATGAAATATCAAAACAAGTATCCTAACTGACCTTCCTAGAAACTAGAGAAAAGGCTGCCTTGGAGAACTAAAACAATTTTTGATCTCTGGGAAGTCAAGATAAATCTGAGGTCGTTGAGGATATGGCAGAGTTACACTTCTATGAACAAAAAAGAAGGATCAATTTAAAAATAGGAAAAAAAAGAAGTCAAGCAAAGCTTGTGGAAACCTCACGAAGTTTTATTTTAACTAGTCTCTTAAGAAATTTTGTAGGTTCTTTCTGGCAATTATGGGATTTTGCAGTATTTACTATAGCCACATACCTACGTATCCAAACAATGGTCATGCAAATCAGTTGTGTAGACAGAAGAACACTAATTTAAATATTTAAGAGGCAGAAGTCAGCCATGTAGAAGACTTTTTCATGGTACATTAGAAACTTCATAAACAAAATCTATTAGCATTCTTCTGTTCACAAAAGGTTGATTTAGAAGAGCCTAAATGAATTAATAATCAAGCTTAGTAATGCATATAATTACAGAAGAATCTGCTATAGAAGGTACAGGCATGGTTGAGAAAGTTTGGTTAAAATACTACGACTCAACTACTAGTTATTTTCAAAGGAAATGAATCATTGCTGCAAAATGTTATTTTGATGTTGATCCAGAAAATGTGATTATTATTCATTTTGTATTAAGATAATATGTGGGGGTCTGCTTCCATCACTAACAAATACATGAATGAACTGGCTTTTTCCTCTGATGATATTTTCTGAATGAATAAGGACATTAGCTCCAAGCACGACACATTGCAGCAGCATGCTGCGCAAGGCTCCTCTGTGACAGCAGAGAAAATCAGTTTCCTGATTTTTCCATTCCATTTCTTGTTTTACAGATCGGTTATGCCTGTAAAATCTTGGCAATGGCAAAGACAATTGTGTGCTGGATAGGACCTGTTGTGACTATCATCATCACTTGTGTGAGGAAGGTATTATGGTAAGAGGAAGCACTGTATGCCTCCCTCACTCTCTTTGCATTCTGTCACAGAGCCCCTTCCCAGCCTTGGTCTCTGCTATCCAGTCTGCTTTCTGCTGTTCCTATGGTGGAATAGGTCATCTAGTCACCGCCAAGTAGGAAATCTCTTAACAGCAGGGGCAGTTCCCAGAAGAGGAGGGTTGTCATCAAATGCATCAGCAGCATTGGCACCCTTCCCCAGTCCTGTAGAGTTAATTGCTCTCTCTCGTTCAGTATTTGATGTAAACTCTCTAGAGCTTAATGAAGCTTGTTGGTACAAGAATGAGGAGGCTGCACTCACACAGTTATTACTGCCCAGGCTGTGCAGATTGAGTAAAATGCAATTTCAACCATCAGCACTCTTAAGATGGCTTCTCTCTCAAATGCATCAGCAATGGTCATCGTTTACAGAGAGAACAACACGTATGCTCCTGGCAGCCATCTGAAGTAGAGGTGCTGTCTCCCAGCCTGTATTCATCATCAGCTCAGCACCACACTGTTATAAATAGCACTTCAGAAGAACAGTACAACCCTGTACCATAAGATTCACATACACAAGTATAATTTTGCTCTTGTGCAAGCTCCTGTATCTTTCAGAGCTGGGATGAGGGAGATCATTTGCACATAAAGGCACTGTCCACTCCATGGGACTTATCTTCAGTCCTTCATGTGGGCACCTGGAAGCCAGGAAGTCCTCAGACTCAATAGATAAGATAATGATGAATATAACAAGATAATGATGAATAGTATTTCTCTGTAAGAGGGCTTCAGGATTATCTGAGAGAGCAAATAACTCCTCCAAGTTTTGCTTCATCCAGCTGGTAATGCAGTAGGCCAGCACTGTCATTCATTCCATTTCCAGAAATGGAACCGCCCCCTCTGCCCCAGGGTCCTTGCCTTATTAGATGATGGCGTGGTGCAAGGAAGGACAAGTGGCTACAAGGGATATGCAGGCAATCGAATAACATAGCAAAACTACAAGCCTTTGACCAGACTAGTAGGAGAAAGGAGGTTGAAAAAAGAAAAGGTATGCTACGGAGTCGGAATTATGGAATTCCTTGAGGAGAAAATGGTGGAATTACTTCAAGTTTTCAAACAGATTAAAACACCTATTAAAGAAAGAGAAACACTAAAGAGCAAGCAAACCAGTTTAGAGGCTAATACCAACTTCACAAGTATTTAATAGGAGACATTTTCAGTTATTTTGTGTGCTGAATACAAACCAAAGTCTAGAGATTAAATGTCAACAAATGAAGGCAAAGCATTAATCTATTGTGCCATATCACCCCACTCCCAAATCCCTAACAAGCTACTATCTATCTTATCTCTGCTTCACGTATTGACAATCTCCATTTGTTTCATCAAGAAAAGGGCCAATCCATTCAGCACTTGGCATACATCATCCTAAGCAGAAAGAAATACTTTTTAATAAACAGCAGCGAAGTGACTGACTTCGTGCTCTATAAGCAGAATGTGCCTTGCTTTTGGCACAGAAGTAGGTAGTAGAAAAGTATAAAAAGCATTCTTTTCTGCCCATTCTACATACATATCTCTCAAACACACACTGTCAATTTATTCGCTTTGGAGAACAGCAGGAACTGCTGTTCCATTTTCATACCTCTAGAAAAGAGGTATGAAAAAAAAAAAGTCTGAAATCACTTTTCTTTCACAGTCCACACAAATACACCCAAGTGCTCACACCAGTCGTGGAGAAGAGCAAGCTTCATTCTCTGCACCTTTGGGTAAAATCATGCAACCTCTAGGACAACCCTTCTAGCACGCTGTGGCTTGCAACAAGATCTTAAGAGGACGTGCCTTTCAGGGAGAACAGGCTTCCAAGCAGATGGCAGTGTCAGATATTGCTAAAGAGCTATATCTAAGAGCTTCTCATGAACTGCATTATACCGAAGAACCCACAATCTACATGAGGTGCCTCAGAGGGGAACAAGAGACGTTCTTTAAAATCATTATCATGATTAATAATGAACGAGACAGTTCTGTATTTATTTCATTTCATACCTGTAGCTAACATTCCTTAGAAAGGCCTTATGGCATCTAAGACATCTGCCCTCAGTAGAGAGAAGGTCATAAAAAGGGCATTCTCAATAAAACCTTAAAAATTCTCCATGTTTAGTTCCCTTTTAATCTGCAAGATGCAACACAACAGGCATGTACAATAGGGAAGCAGAAAGGCTGGTCAGCAAGAGATGATAAGGTATCTGGACACATTATTTACAGGTGAAATAAAGTCAAGGGATTCCTGTCTCTTGGCCACTATCAGTACAGCAGGTGTGAGACTAATGGTTATAAATATGTAAAGGGTGAGTGTCGTAAGAATGGAGCCAGGCTCTTCTCAGGGACGTCCAATGACAGAACAAGGGGCAGTGGGTATAAGCTGGAACATAGAGATTCCATGTAAACATGAGGAGAAACTTTTTCATGGTGAGGGTGACAGACACTGGAAGAGGCTGCCCAGGGAAGTTGTGGAGTCTCCCTCTCTGGAGAGATTCAAAACCCACCTGGATGCGTTCCTGTGTGACCTGATCTAGGTGACCCTGCTCTGGCAGGAGGGTTGGACTAGATGAGCTTTCAAGGTGCCTTCCAACCCTTAACTTTCTGAGAAATTCCTCAACAGGAGAAATTAGGTATTAAAAGGCAAAGGAAAAAGTTGGATGCTGTGGTCATGGTGATACTTACAATGTAACCACGATATCTTGAAGTCAAACCTTCCTGAAGTGTAGACTTTCTTGTTGCTTTACAATACCAGCAGAATTATGCATGCAGAGCTGCTACAATTCACCTTCAGTTTGCATTCAAAATTATTTCTATGTACCTGAAAAGTCCAACACCCTTTTTCTTTTAATTGAAAACTAAGATTTCTCAACATATTTGTGTAACAAGATGATTCTCTGACAAACATCAGGGTGGAAACCAAAGCAAAAGCATCATAAAATACACAAGACCCCAAGTACAGGTTACCACCAGGGACAGATAATAGACTTGATTGACCATTAGTCTGTTCCAGTGTGCCTGTATTCAGAGTCAGCAGGGAAGGAGGAGGCAGGAAAAAACACAGACTGAAGATAGAAAGGAAAGGAGAAAAATGCTGTAGGGAAATCAGCTAAAAAGAGAAGCTTCTCAGTTAGTTTCCCACTAACATTTTATCTCAATATATGGCCAAAAAGAAATATTTATGCCTTGCCAGGTTAACTACTCTGCAAACAAATATATTGCAAGCTGGGCTGAGGAGATACAAAATCAATGCTATAAAGATGTGTCAATGCTAATATTGCCTCCTATTTCTACTGTTTACAGCCGTTAACCTGCACCTGCTCTGAGAAGCCAATAATTATCACATCAATAATGAACATTAAGGTCATTGTGGCAAAAGCAACCGGGAAAATTTTGTAGTTTTGTTATGACAACAGTCTGAAGAAGCATGACACTTTAAACCAAAAGTGGACAGTTTGGCCAAAATCCTGCTCTGACCACCTGCACGTTTATCAAGAGTAATTTTTGTGCTGCATTTAGAACTGTAACTTGAACACCAGGGTTATCAAATTTAAAAAGAAAAGCCAGAGAACACGATGCCAGAAAGCTGACTAATAACAAAGTTCTGATAAAAGCATTAGTCATAACAGAATAATCAGATAAAATCAGAAGATGAGTTCACCAGTAAATCTGCAGAAATGTAACATTCCAAATGCTGAAGGAACAGCGTGAACTATTTACTGATGCAATGCAGTATTCACACTCTAGTGCATGACTGTACTCTCTAATATAAATGCAGTATAATTAGTTAAAATAATAAAGTGACAAATCCTGTGTGTTTATCAGAAAGTGTACAAAGCAAGCAGATAAAAGTGCCTTTACCTGGTAATATTTCAAGATTGTTCCAGTGCGTGCCAGACATCCACAACAGTTTACATTCATGGAAAAGGGATGGACTATGTTGATAAGCACAAAATCAGAATGATAGGAGCCTTGGCTTAGTCCTTAATGCTAAACTCTCTGTAAATGTGAAAGCTGGGCTCTGGAGATAGCAGACAAATGTCATGTTTGAACAAATGATATTGGGAAAAACTAACAGGAGCTCTCAGAAAAAGAACTGAAGTGAGGGAGGGTAGTTACTTCCCAGATAGTATCTTTACTTCATTCAGGACAAGATGGAGGAACACAGATTGGAAACATCACTATATTGCTCAATCACAGAGAGAAAAACACTTTTAATGGAATTAGAAAAGTTTGAGGTACAATAGGAGTATTTAGGTCACCTACACTATCCTCCATCTCTTCTGGAACTAAACGACACCACGTGAAAAGTGTTCAGATAAGCTTTCAATGACAGGAGGAGACTGGGAATATGCAAGAAGCCAACAAAAGTATTCATTTCACTGGCTTGCATGAAATAATGTCAGTATAGCCAGTAACAGCTATATTAGCCAAGACAGTTGTTGAGCATGGCCGGTATTATGTTATGCTTAATGGGACATCAGAACTTGAATCACTGTACTCAAGGTCTTTGCCCTCATGGGTTTATCTTTCCTGCATTATTCTGGACCTTATTTTCTGATAGGCATTTCACTATCTAAATATTTAACATAGGATCTTACTAGGTAACAGGCTGTTTCCTTTCTAGCTTGTTCCACCTTTTTGTTTTCTTCTTCCATTTAATGAAACGTATAGACACTTAAATACCTCCCAGTTTTAGAAACAGAATTACACAGACACAAAAAATACAACAGCATAGTTAATTTCCTACTGGGCCCTACCACTGGCAGGCTCTGGGCACTGTTGCCATTATGTTTACAGACAAACACATTTCAGTTTCTGTTTTCTGGCATTACCGAGGTTCTCATTACTCCAGAATCACCAGTGCCTCTCTCCTGTATTTTTGGTACAATTTATTCATGCAGCTACTCGAAAGCCATGTTAGTCTCATTTTTCTTCATTTATTAAATGGGTTTGCTTTCTTTCAAGCAATGTTTGATTTTCAGTACTAGTGAGAAATGTACTAGGAAGTCATATACATATATACATGCACGCATACATACACACCAACCATTCATCTGCCTTGCTGTGCAGTTAAAGTATCAGCTAGATTAGAATTCAATTGTTTTATTTTGCTGTTCTAACCTTTCCAAGTCTTAACTGAAGTCCTACTTAATTTTGTTTAATCCTTTCTTCTTCTCTTATGACCAGCCAAATTTTGAGAGATAAAGTCTTCAAAAACCCACAGATTAAACACAAGCAAAACAGGGCCTCCTCTGGAAACAGCTAACAGCCAGAATACCTTTTCTCTACAGAATTTTCCCAGTAACCCCTGGAAGATCAAATCAGCCACAGAGCACCATTGTATTTTAAACTTCCTAAAAAAATAATTCTGGGAAACATCATGAAGCCTACACTGTTGTGGAAAGCTCAGCTTTAAGGAAACAAAAGGAATTAAGAGTAAAAAACCTTGGGAGTGCCTGACAATAGCAGAAGACTTGGGAGGCAAGAGAATGCTCACTCTGCCCTAAAATGTGTAAGATACTATTGAGGAGTGAAGTAGGATCCGAGTAGAATCTGTTGCTTGAGGTTAGCTTCAAAACAAAAGTAGCTCAGTAGCTGGTAGACATAGACAAACATTGCTACAGTCAGGATACAGAAATGGCACAACACAGACTCTCAGAGAAGCAGTGAACTAAATTTAGAAAGGAGAGGCCAGGAAAAAAAAAATAAAATTTTTCAAGCACAGCTCTGGCCGTATTTCTAGGTCCAAGGAAGACAGCACTAATACAATAGGAAAATAACATCTGATGATTAGTTCAGGAAAGTATGCATGCTAATGCCCAAAATATGGCATTTATTAGAGGAATTTGTGCCGTGCCCACTTCTGGCAGGGAGAGCACTAAGCCCTTGGCAGCAGCATAGACAAGCACACGCAGCTTCGTCTTTCTCGCCCACCCAACATGCACACCCAGCATGAGCCCTGCACACCCTGCAGGCGACCCAAGGAGAGCTGCAGAGGTGCTCAAGGGGTCTGACAACTGCTGGGGAGATAACTTAAAAAGAAGCAAAAATACCTGAGGGTCCAAAGAGAAACATTCAGCAATACTCAGCACAGCTGCTGCAGAACAAATGAAGTCTCAATTACCTTTTTTTTGCAGAAGTCACACAACATGCAGTTTCCAAGTCCTGATGCAAAATAAAGGGTTTTCCATTATCTCCTACAGCAGTGGAAAGTCTCTTCCTACACAGCAACCCATCCTGGGAGCTGCAGTACATCTGCACCTGAATACAGGCTCTCATTTAGTCATAGCCATGTACAGCATCTGAATACCAGAGATACAGCTTTCCTGTGCAATGTATGTAGCAACTTCCACAAAACTTAAATATTGGGAAAGCACCTGTTGTGTTTATTACTGAGCTGGGAAGTACTGTAAAATGGGACACAGCATTTCGGCTGGGAACACCAGCAAAGTGGTACATGAAGAATGTTACGTACAAACTGCTCTTTCAGAGTCTGGTGCTTGCCACAATTTAGGAAGAAATGTCTGAAAAATAACCTGGTGCTAAAGTAAATTAATTTAACACAAAGAAGTGATGTTTTTCATACAAAAAAAACCCCACCCCAATTAATTTTCACTCATAATTCTTCCTCCCTTTTTTACATACCTTTCTAAACACAAACCCTATGCATGGTAATTGGTTCAGTGTCCCTTTGAGGGACAGTTTCTTATATTTCATTGCTTTACAGTGCCCTGTAATATCTATTTTAGCCCAGGACACAGGACAATTTTGTTGTTGTGAACAGCTGAGCAGAAATCATATGACATGCTCTATGAAATCTCCAGCATGCGGAGGCTGAATTTTGTTAACCCTATGTTGTTATGTCTGCTTCCCACTCCACCTGTTAAATTTGACTTCTTTAAGTATTTGTAACAGAAGCAGAACTGCAGTCAGCAGGAAAAATTGATTTTAAAGACAAAATCAATAGTTGTTAAATAGATAAATCTATTTAAAAACTATTACTAGTTGTAGATACAACCTCACTAAGTGCACTTAAATACACACAGTTGTAAATCTGCAACCTTTTCTTCAGTAACAAGTATGAATGTCAGAAGTTTGTTTTCCCACTAGCTATAACGATCATTATCTATATTAAGGAGACAAAAACCTTGGAAGTACAGCCCACAGAAGACTAAGATCACAGAGGTAAAACACCACAGAAATGCAGTGTTGTAGGAAATTTGTGCATGCTTTATTGGAAGGCCAGGTGGTCTTTAGGTTGCACAATCAGCTGCTAATGACATAACATCACATGAGACTGTGGTGATAACTGCAGAACAAAAAGCAAGAATATGCTGCAATTGCTTTTGAACAGACAAGGCTGCAGTCAGGACATACCACAGTGTTGTTTTAAAGCCAAAATTCCTCAAAATCCCTGCTTTCCAAAGTAAAACATGTTGCCCCCAAAGTTAATAAATCAGAGCTGTAGTTTTAAGTTACATAGCTCATTTCCAGAAATGAATATAGCTGCACTAATGATGACCTTTGCCAGCAATAAATACAATTTAGAAAACATGATTCCACTCATTCCCATTCCCAGTGCTGTATGTTGGTTTGCATTGCTGCAGACAATTGAAGTGACAAGAGAAGCTTTATTTGGAGCAATACCAGGAAGAGGATTTAGCTTAAAAATCACTGCAAATTTTTGGAACTACCTTCTGAGAAGGTGTATTTAGTATCAGGTTTTTAAAATATAGTACTCTGAATTCCAACTCCTTTATTTTGGAAGAAGTTCTTCACTGTAAGGGTAGTGAGACAGTGAGATCATCCAGAGCTGTACATGCTCCATGACTGGATCTGATCTCTTCTAGCAGGAGGTGTCCCTGCCCATGTCAGGAGGTTGAAACTAGATGATCTTTAATGTCCCTTCCAACTCAAACCACTCTATGATTCAATGATTTAATAATTTCAACAGAAAAGTATTAGGACAAATTTACTGAGTTTCCCCCTTTCAGTCAGGATAGAGAATTACCAAGGAGATTGTGTTAGTCCTAGTAATTATAAATATTCTGAGCTGTTCCATAACCACAAGGTATTAATATATTTCCATTTTTAACTAAAGAAAATTATTCTCTAGTCACATTTTTTTAAAGTTCTATTTACCATAGAATGCCTTGGGGGTTGGAAGGGTCCTCTAAAGGTCATCTGTCCAACCTCCCTGCATTGAGCAGGAACATCCTCAACTAGATCATGTTGCTCAGAGCCTCATCAAGCCTGGCCTTAAATTTCTCCAAGGATGGGGACAACACCACCTCTCTGAGCAACCTGTTCCAGTGTTCCATCATCCTCATAGTTCTTCCTAACATCCAATCTAAATCTACCCTTCTCTAATTTAGAAACATTTACTTCTTGTCTTATCACTACATGCCCATGTAAACTCTCCAGCTTTCTTTTAGGCCCCCTTCAGGTACTGGAGTGCTGCTATAAGGTCTCTCCAGAGCCTTCTCCAGGATGAACAACCCCAGTTCCCTCAGCCTGTACTTGTAGGAGAGGTGTTCCAGCCCTCTGATCATTTCTGTAGCCTTCCTCTGGACCTGCTCCATCAGGTCCATGTCCTTCCTGTGTTAAGGGCTCCAGAGCTGGATGCAGTATTCCAGGTAAGGTCTTACCAGAGCAGAGGAGAGCATCAGAATCACCTCTTTCGGTCTGCTGGCCACACTTCTGATGCAGCCCAGGATGGGATTGGCCTTTTGGGCTGCAAGCACCCACTGGCTGCTCATGTCCGGCTTCTCCTCTACCAGCACCCCCAACTCCTTTTCTGCAGGGCTGTTCTCTATCACCTTATCCCCCAGCCTGTATTGATAGTGGGGATTTTTCCGGCCCAGGTGTAGGACCCTGCACTTGCTCTTGTTGAACCTCCTCAGGTTCACCCAGTCCCACTTCTCCAGCTTGTCCAGGTCTCTCTGGTATACAGACTGCACCACTCAGCTTGGTGTTGTCTGCAGACTTGCTGGTGGTGCATTTGATCCCACTGCCTATATCACTGATGGAAATACTGAACAGAACTGGTCCCAGTGCAGACCCCTGAGGGACACCACTTGTCACTGATCTCCATCTAGACTTCAAGCCACTGACCACTACCCTCTGGATGCGGCCATCCAGCCAATTTCTCATCCACAGAACAGTCCACCCATCAAATTCATATCTCTCCAACTTGGAGAGGAGGATGTTGTGGAGGACAGTGTCAATTACCTTGCAGAAGTCCAGACAGATCACATCCACAGCTCTTCCCTTGTCAACATCAGCCTATTACACACTGAGTTTTCATTTCATAGCAAGGACTTTTCAGTAGGGAACTTTCAAGCAAACCTTTTGCAATGAGCTTATAACTCTTCTTATTTAATTAATAAGAAATAGAATCATAATTATATAAAGAATATATGAAGAAAAACTTAAATCCAGACAAGATCCAAAATTAGCATAGAGGATTAGTGCTTAATGCTCAAGCAGAAAGCACAGAGACAGGAAAACAAAAATGTTGTGGATGGTAAATTTTAGGTATAAAAAGTCAGAGGGGGAAATGGAAGCAATGCAAAAAGCCTCTCACTGAGGACCTTCTACTGTAGGCAAAGGTTTTAGACTTCAGAGTTTTCACCTAATGATGACAAAAAGTTCTAAAGGAATAGCAGAAATATAGAATGCACATTTGATTTTATCTATGTAAGGTTTAACCAAATTACTGAATTTTTGCTTTTTTTTGCATTGTTTTCCCTCAGAGCAAAATATATATAAAAAAATATCTTTAAAATCCCGGAGACTGCATTCCTTGAGGAAAGAATTTATCAACAGCAAACAATAAACCAGCAGCATTTACTACTTTAATAAAAAAATATCATTTGCTTAGTTTTGTTTTTTTCCAAGATGCTTATTTTCTTCCAAAGCAGCATTTGCATTAATCTTATCCAGCAGTCCATTGTTTTTATCATGCAGTTAGCTAAACTTCTTGTGTGCTTCATAGTGTTGCTGAAATTATATATGACAGTGCAGATAACGCTATTCACTCACATGTTCAAGCCTGCATCAGTAATGAATGTTTCTTAAGCTGCTTTGAAGCTTGGGTTGTGAAAATAGAATGAAAATGTGATTGCTGTCACAGTAATACTGCCAGATTTCTTAATGAGACAATATTCTTTATTTTGTCTTGGACAAAATTTCACAAGTAATACAAAAAATGATTAACACTTAAGTTAGGCTTTGCTATATTACATTATAGATGAATTTTTTGCAGATATGTTATTTTCCCTCATCCTTCACAGACTTTCTTCAGATATTATCATTTTTTTAATGTTTCTACAGATCTTGAAGACAAAACAAGAAAAAAAAATAGACTGTTACTAATGATGCCCTGATTTGACATCTATTCTTTCCTCTTTCCATCCCTAACCTTTCATTACGCATCCCCTCATGCTTTCTCCCCATCCTTTCACCAGAAAACCAGCCAGATCTTACTGTAGCAGCACAAGCCAAACAAGCCCCAACTTAAAAACAAGACCTGAACACCCATAGTGGTTTGTCAAATTCAGAGTAGGTTTTATTGAAATAATAAACTGAATACATGACTAAATAAGAGGCATCTTTTTTTGTTCAGAAAGACTCTGATTGCAATCACAAACAGGTCAGGCCTGAGGGGTACCACCAGAAGTCCATGAATGGAGCTAAGTGCATCCACCATGCTAGGTTTAAGTTAAAACACCGTGTCTCAATATCATAAGAGCTCAGGTCTCTCCCAGTGTTTTCCCAAGAGATACCATAAAATTCTAGAGGCTCAAAGGGGTCTCAATCTCCCTTTTTAAAAGAGACAGAAATTAGAACGTACTGGCCCACAAGCCTTTGTTTCTACTCTTCTGATTTTCATATATCCATTTGAAAATCCTTAGAACTGCAATATATATTAATATCATAAGTATCAGGTATTCTACAGAATACTACAATTTCACAGAGAAAATGTAATAGTGAAGTATGGGTCCACATTTCTGTGTATTTATGCATACATAAAGATAAGGCCATTCTCTTAAGGGGAGTATATTATGGAAAAGTTTCTAAAATACAATTTCTGTATGTCATATTTCTTACTGTATTAATCAGTGTTATGCCTCCAGTCATTTAAACTGATTAATTTTATTTTTTTTTAAAAGTGTACGTTATATTTAGCCAGTCACTGAGCTGCTCTGGAGAGGCCAGTGCAGCACTCATGAAAAAGAATATTGGTTTGAAAAGATATGCAGGTTGTGTTGCAGTTATGCAATTACTATCCACACAATATTTATTGGGAAAATCCATTTATTCAAACCAATATGAGTATAAATCAATATTGTAATATATTGAACCACTGCTTGAATGCATTTTTTTTTTCTGTATTTATAATAGCTTTGAAGGGTTAAATTAAGCTCTTTGACCTTATTGACAAACCTACTGCCATTTTCTACAAGCCTAATCTTCCATGTTTAAGGGTCCCCAATCTCCCAGGGTGTAGTCGCTGGTGGAGAAGGACCACAGACTTGAAGCTCAGGGCTCTTAAGTCCCAGAAGAGTGGCATTGATCAATAACAAACTGCTTGCAGTTTCAATTAATCCTTATCCATATGAAGCTGGTGAGTACCACCTTGATCACTAGGATAGGACCATCTGACTTGCCAAACACCTTAGATAAGCTTCAAGGAAAGACTGACAGCTCCTGCTCCACAGTTCGAAGCACAGTGATAAGAGGTCATTTGAGTTCTGATTCGTTTTTGTGGGTACAGCTATTTTTCAGGTTGACACAGTACTTGTCGCTTCACAGTACATTTAAAATTCTGCTACATTCCTTTCACTTGTTTGCAATATGCAAGTCAGAGAAGTAATAAATTCCTTTGTCACAGTTTTGTGCTATTTGCTTTTCAGGATGCGTGGGAAGATGGAAGACAATGTGAGCAATGACAAGGACATTAGCAGAGCAGCCCACTAATTCAAGCTTAGGATACAGAGCTTGCATTTCTCAGGTTAGTTTCAGACTGATGATGATGATGTGTTTGAACCTTCTAAGGACATGGATAGAAGATTCAGACACATTGCCTAAAATGTTTCCTTTTCCAAATATGAAGCTGATGGGTTTAACTTTTTTCCAGCACTTCCGCTTAGTTTGTTTTTCTTTCATCAAGTTGTTGAACTTAGATTCTGTTATCTTCCTTAGATTCCAAGTGTTTACATATGTGTAATTCCTGTAACTTGAGGCTTTTCTATAGTTTCATGAATCACTGTGATATATTTCAACAAGCACAGAGAAAATTCAGATGGGTTATCTGCCTAAACTGCAATAAATTAATCCCAATGATATGGCTTGAATTGCTATGTTATTTACATTCCTCCTTAGACAGTTTACAAACAAATCATTGAAACTAACGTAAAATTGTTTTCTAAAGCTCTATCAGATTTCTGATAGGATGGATTTTCAAGGCTCCTATATTTATTAAAAAGCATAAAACAATAAATAGAGAAATAAGAACAAGAAATTACTACAATTTCTTCCATTAGCTTCTCAAAAATCAAATCAAAGGGTGTTGGTTCACAAAGTTTTCAGATGAGGGGGGAGTCAGGATGATGTGGTTCCTTGCTAGTATTTTTTTCTCCATAATAATGAGAATTAGCACCATCGCTACTCATATTCAGTCAGAGCACTTGAATAACAGTCCCATATTACAATCAGTAACTGCTGGTGACTGAGGTTATATGGGTGTCATCAGTACACATACCAGGATTATCACTGTGACCTTCACCTCTCTGCTTCCAAATGATGCCGGCATACTTTAAGGCAGATACTGCTACAGTGGAAAGAGTTCAGTTTACAAGATGGCATTGAAAGACTGACAAAAAGACCAAGACCAAAACCAGAAACAACAGCAAAGGAGCAATGAAAACAATCATGGCATCCTGGAAACTTCACCTAATATTTAGGAAAAATTCTCATCAGCTTTTCTGAATATTTGATAATTAGTTCTTATTAAATTACTTGATAGCGACTATAGGCAAAGGGCTTATGATGTTAATTGCTCTCATCTCGCTGTTACTTTGCACTGCTTACATCTGCTGTTTTTATCAACCTATTGTCTCATCTTAAACATAAACTGTAAGACGTTTGAAGAATAACATATGTTTTTGTGATGTGTACAGACTGTGGCTAGAATAGCAAGGTCATGTTTTCTAACAAGCCTGCAGGTACCCCGCAGTACCAACATTAATATAATCTAGGGAGGGAAAGAGCAACCTAACCAATTACGGGAACAAGCTCATCAAAGGAAGAAAGATTTTCCAGGAGAGAAAGGCTGCTGTTACAGCTGGTGTCAGCAATATTAGGAAACTGAGGGACCAAATGTTAGCTGGGACATTCCAAATGAATTCTGAACTATAAACCAAATGGTAATAAACAAAGCTATTTGTCAGTTGACCCCCCTTGGATGTTGTTAACAGGCTAACAGCATGCTCATAGCCTATGGCAACCTGCAGACTCCCAGTGATAAAATCATGACAGCTAACAGATGAATCCTTTCTAAATTCTATTAAATAAATTAATAATCTTAGCAACATCATTACAGCAAAACATCCATCTTCTGCAACAGCTGTTCCTCCATTGCTTTTTGCATTTATTTTCATTGCTCTTGCCATGCCTTATGCAGTACAACTTAGAGAGACAGAACTTCATCTTAGCAATGGCAGCCCTATAAAAATAGATTATTTGCATTTTTTACTTTGTGTAAAAACCAAGCTTTTTCTTGAGCAGAAAATTACGTCCAGCTACTCTGTCTCTAGAGTAAGCAGCAATAAAATTTGGTATTGTATAATAAGAATCAAATGCAAACCCTAAGCAACAGAGAACTCCGTTTCATCTGAATCTTCATTCACCTCTGAATCTTTCAATTCAGCAACCAAGCCATTAAATCTATTGCGCTCTTGTCCATCTTTAGCTGACTACCCAATGCTAAACAAAACTTGCTGGAAGTTAAAGTATGCTTTCAGATGTACCTACTGCTATCCAATTGCTTCTCAGTCGGTTCCAGTTACAATCTGCAACTCTGTAACATGTCTTAGGTGATCATTTCCGGAAGAACACAGCCAAGATAAGCAATAAATAGTTATCTTAGGAAAGAAGAGTGACAAGAAGGAAAAATTTGACGCTCACATTGAGCCCAATGATCACTTCCCCCAACTTACCACCTCCATTTGAATTCAGTGTATTGTTACTGTTGGTGATACCTAAGCACTTGTATCTAATTCTGGACCTCAGCGGTTTTGTTTTGCTTTGCCCACCAGATGCACTTTCTAAATCTCCGTGGAGAATTTAATTAAACATACTTTTCTATCTCAAGATTTCTATGTATGGTCATTTGATCTAATAACCTTTGATCAATCATTAAAAATGCATTTTACTGTTTGGTCACACCTCCTATGCTATAGGCAACCAAAATAATACTTTGCAGAAGTTTCCCAAAGGAATGAAACTGCACAAACCGCAGGTGCTTTTTCATCTAATGGCTCTGACAATTTCTTTTGAGGCTCCTATTACAGACAAGTATTTAGCGTTAAATAAACATGCTTAGCATCAGACACAGCCTCCTCTGTTTCATCCCCTGAATAATGCTTTTCTCATATGTATTTACTCTTGCAAATCGAAGGAGAGAGACCTGTGAGTTCATTTGCTCTGCCAGTTCTTCTGTGCTGTGATTTCCAGTTGCTGCAGCAACAATTCCTCTAACTTGTTTGTTTTTTTTGGTTTTTTTTAATCCTGTTTCTGTAGAAAAAAGTTCTCCTAATGGCATAAGTTGCGGGGTCTCTCCGTGTTTCATCTGTCAAAAATTCAAACATCCCTAAGATCTTGCATTCTAATGCAGAGCAGTATTTGCCTCAAACTTTTGTAATACAGTTTTAGTGTTGTTCTCCCTTTCCCTGAACTGGCCTTGGAATGTACTTCAGAACCTGCTTTTGTCAGACAGAGAATTATTTTATGACTAAGCTCCTTTGAGTGCTGTGTGCCCTGCACATACATGGCAGTATTTCAGTGTTGGGAGAACACAGTTAAGCCTAATAAATTCCCATCTGCTCTAATTTATATCAGAGTATCTATTCTTGTCTTTTATTTCTGTAAGATGATGTTTGTCCCATGCAAGGAATTATTCCCAAGGGCTTCTTTTTCCTCTACTGAGTGCTGCAATGTAACATTGTCAGGAGGACTACTTAACAAAGCATTATCATATTTCTATGGTAAACCTACATCTCCTTCCTTTAAGTCTGCAATAGCCCACCATCCACAATTTTGGTTTCTTGTCCACAGCTGCTGTGGCATGGGAATTCCATTAGAAAAATATATGATCATTATTTTTCTCCTGCTATTTCCCATATCTATGTTACTATGAAATAATCAGTCAATTGCCAAACATGTGAAAGGAAGAGTGGCACCTAAATACACATTACTTAGAGATGGATTTTAGTAAATTGATAATTAGCAAGAGAGAATTTCAAAACAACAAATATGAAAAGGAAGACATTTACCCCCCAAATCATATAAACAGTTCATCATCACACCAGTGTTTCACCAAAAGGACACTCGGACCAAAGTTTGAATCACAGATTTTAAGCAATTCTAAAAATTCACGATTTCTTCCCAAAGATCAATATCAACTAGAAAAATACTTCTGAGAAACTCAATTTAAAGTTCCATTCTTAACAACATCCTCCCGAACCTAGACAACTGTTTAATAATGAAAGTTCCACAACTACAGTGGGAGGCAGGTACAATCTGGGGACCTAACACCAAAATTACACAGCTACAATGTCAGTTTCTACTACACCAAAATTACATGGTAGAGTATTTTTTAGCTTCAACATTCTTGTAAGTCCCCCTTAAGCTGTTCTACGTAGTGGAAAAGATACCATGTGCCCCTGTGCCCAGGCAGGAGTGTGGAGGGAGGAAGGTCTCCCTGACAGCTAGGAAGGGCAGTCCAGGTTCCTGCTTCAAGGACACTTGAGTGCGTTATTTAATGATGTTTCAAACTAAATTATGTAAAATATTTTTTAAATGGCTAGGAGGTCCTTTTCAGGAGGAAGGGAGCTTTATCTTCTTTCTCCAGCTCCAGATAAAAGCAAGGAGAAAGCCCTGCTTAGGCTTGCCTTCAAGGGGGCAGAGCTTGTTTCAGTGGCCCTTTGCTCTCTGCCCTTGCTATGTTGATGTTCCCATCACCTCAGCAAGATAAGAGTGCACAAAATTGCTTATAGCCACACCATAGACCTTGCCAGGCAGTTGATGCAGATTCAAGGTGACAGGGAAAGAGGCAGGAGTAAACAGCATCCAGAGGGCTGCTTAAACCAGTACCACAATGAAAAGCCTTGTTCAAATTACAACCTGATTCTTCCATGTTCTTCTCATGATGTGCACTTAAAGAGACAAACTTTTCAAGACAGGGTCATGCAACCCACTTGAGAAGCCAGGGACTGAGGAAGGAAGCATTCATGCTCAAGTCCTTCTTGGATCATGGCCAGGGCATTTTATAGAGGAAGATAAAATTTAATTGAGTTTCATAGGTTAAAAACATTTCCTCGCTGTTGTTGTCTGTCATAATGGCTTAGAAATGCATAATCAAGTCCTTTTTCCCCTTTCATCCACACATTTGTTATTAGATTATTGCCCTTGAGAGCTCAGCTACAGACACTAATTTATCGTACTTTAAGTGACTATTGAAACATTTATTCTGAGGAAGAAACACACATATGGCACAAAACATGTAGCACAAAAAGTCACACAAAATACTTCAAAAGATCTATGAAAAAGGAAGTCACCTCACATAACTGCAAAGGTAAAATGTAGACATCCATTTATTCACTGGGAAGAAACACCATCATTTACAATGAATTACCAGCTATATATAGGGTCAGCCAAGCATCATACTAACCCCTCTGAGCAAGTGACAACATTCGGGCTCTATCCAAACCTAAATCTCTTCTTGACTGGGAATATGGATGCTTAAAATTGGCTTTGAATGGGGAAAAAATTTAATATTTTCAAAGCAGCCTTGTATTATGAAGGGATAGAGGCTGTCCCTGGTCTGACCCATTTTTTAAAGATGCATGGTTACACAGAAATCAGAAACCTCGGGTGCTGCAGCCTCACTGAATCATCACCTCAACCACAGAGTAACTCTTTAGAACCTGGGGAAACAGTTCTGTGTGTTTAACCCTGCTTATTAACAAAAATAACAGGTCATCTCCAGATTAACATCCCAGTCTGGGGAACAAAATAGCTGCATATATTCTACACATGGCCCCCTCTTCTCACCAGTGTGATCCCTAATATCTTGAAAGGGTGGTCATGGTCACCCTCCAAATGCAGCTGATAACATTACAAATGACAGGTCAAAGATAGAGTGAACAGCAAGTAAGTGTTGTCCTCCAAATACATATGAATATCCCTTTTAAAGATCCAACACAGCCTTTATCTAGGGGCAGGAGGGCAACCTTCAACTATTCGAGACTTTAAAAGCACCACTGGTTACACAGGTTTGTTGAGTCATGACTCAAGGAACTCAAGGAACAAAACAAAAATGAATCAAGAAGACCTTACCTAAACTGGGAGCCTGTCTTTCAAGTCCATCCTTTCCTCCCTACTCGAAAATCTCACCTGCACATGGAGCAGAGAGCAGAAGCTGGCCTTTTTCATCTCCAGCTCCAGGAGCAGAAGTTAAGGCATGGCACACTCCAACAGCCTTGCCCTCTGCTTTAAAGAGTTTGCTCTCACCTGGTGCGTAGCTGCTCAAAAGGTAGTTTCTGCCATCCTCCCCCCATTATTATTGTAGCAGGCTACAAAGTTTCCTGAAGTCCTTTCAATTCTCTGGTCTTTGGATCCAGCTTCTCATCCGTAAGAGATGAAAGTGGAAGAGTAAACCATTCAGCTCAGAAAGTGAGGTCTAAGTGGCCTAAACAGCAGGAGTTAATTAAATTCAAGATACATCCAACCCAATTTGAAGTTCTATTCTGGCTGACCTGTCCTGGTGATCAGGTCATGCCGTACAAGAGCCTCAGCCATTCAGGCTGGAACAGGAAGCAGAAAAGAAACCTAAGAGCTGTCTAACCTGGCATCCAAAGCTCTTACTCAAGAGACACTTTAATTCATATGGTACAATGTTAAAATGAAAGAGATTAGGGGTGGATCAGTGATTGCTACCCTATCTGTATCAGTGGGGCTCACTTATCAAAGGTACATGTGACAATATTTAGGAACAAGATTACTATTCACGACTGTATGAAGGGAAGGCATTCAACCCAATTTAACGTACCAGGCAAGAAGCGCCATCAGCTGCCCTACCGCATCATTTTCCAGCCAGGGCTGAGGTGTCCAAGTCAGGCACAAGAGAGAGATGATCCAGTTTGAATTGCACTGGTCCTGATGTGGTCACTAGCCCAGAGCATTCTTAAAATTCGATTTGATGGTTGCCCTCCTGCCCCTAGATAAAGGCTGTCATGGATCTTTAGAAGGGATATTCATATGTATTTGGAGGACAACACTTACTTGCTGTTCACTCTACCTTTTGTCCACCTAGGCAGTGTAAAGTCAGACCATCATACTGTTCATAAATTTCTTTGTTCCTCATGGCAGGTGATTTTGGGACTCTTTAGGATATACAAAGACCTCATAGTATCTTGTGCCCCATAGCATTCACATGCCATCACCACAAAACTAAGATGGTTATATGAGAGGCTGCCCACACTGGAGGCAAATATGCTCCAAGGCAAGCTCTGAAGTATTGGCTTTTTTGCTCTGGAGATTGAGGACACCCTTAAGGATGCAGAGTAGATAATTAGCAAATCTGGCTTCGAGTCTGACTTCAAAGCCATTCCTGCACCACTGGTTAGATGCAGCCTGTTCTCCAACAGCTTGACTCCTTCTGCATCAGCTGAATCTACGGTGGAAGTGAAAGGCCTTATGCAGTGTTTCTAATTTTGAAAATGTAAACCTGACTGATAGTATAAGCTGATTGAAAAGCCCAGAATTAAAAAAAAAAAAAAAAAAAAAAAAAACCACACACACTATCATAATTTTGAGAAAAAAAATACAAGTTTTAATTGTGGACCTTAAAGTGCCTAAACAAAAAAAAACAAAAACAATGTTTGCTTGTTATTCAGAAATCAACTCCAAACATTCAACTATAGATTCTTTAACAGAACTCTCTGCTGCTCAGGGTACACCAGCAGGCACGCTCAGGTGCCCTTCCTAAAAGCCCTTGTCCGACAATTTGCCTCCTGGCACCACAGCTTTTCCAGGTACCTATCAGTGCTTCCAAGGACATTCAAGAAGTAATCTAATTCCTAGTGGGAGCAGCTGTTCCTTAGAAACACATGGCCTGGAGTGTCTGGCTGTGTTGCCTCCCATGCAAAAATCAGGTTTCTCAAAAATTTAATATCCATCACTCCAAATTATAGCACACAGATGGACTAAGGTTTTCTTTATTGTTGTAATAAGATGACCCAGAAAATAAAGAAGACTAAACTCCTGCTTATGCTCATTTGGAAATGAATGATGTTACCTGCTTCTGTTTAGCACGTTGAAGTCTTCTGTACAGCATATTAGGCTCCCTAGAATCAGACCAAGGGGACGTTCTTTCCTATAGTTTCATCTTCCTGCTTAGCAAACTCTAGAATACCTGAAATGGAACAATACTTACAATTTTTTTGGAACAAACTCCCTGAAAAAAAGAGATGAGAATAGCACAAACACCAAATCATCTGTAACCTCTTGCAATGATCTAGATATACGTACTAAAGCACAAGAGTGAAACGTACTACTGGCATTATGACCACCCACAAATCATAATTCCTTTTGCATCAAGACACCTGTAGCTAGCAATGCATTTTCCACACTCTTCAATCTACTTTTCACTTAGGACCTGCAATATCACAGAAGTGCGTAGTTGCAGGTGTAAATTCTGTTGCCTGCAGATGCAATGTCTCATCTTTATGCCTGCAGTTTATTACACTCGCAAAATCTGGGCCACAATCCCATAAGCCAGGTTGAGGCCCTTGGAAGTAAAAACTGTAATGGTCAGTCAGGCTTTTTAGAAAGTTTATTATTTTTTTTTTGTGCAGGCAACTTATGCAATAAACAATGATTTCTGTCATGCTCTAATTCATAGCAGATGGGTTGCAGCTATACATACTGCACATTCAAAACTTGGGTTTTTTTGCCCCCACTCTTTGTTTACAATTTTGTCCAACTATGACACCCAGTAAGAATATTTTGAACTCAGTGGCATGTATTTCCTATAGCTCTGGGACTCTACAAGAAGTTGTGTTCCTCTCAACCACTGCAAGAACTTCAGTGCCACTAATATCGGCAATGTCCACTCTCACAAGAATCCTGCAGCCTGAATTTTTTCCTCACTACTCTTCACTACCAAGCCAATTTCCTGTATTTTTGATTAGAATAACGAGAAAACATAAAGCCTTTGACAATGAAAAGTTATTATGCTTTCTTCAGTCTTAAACGGCTACATTCTTCTGACCAACACAATTGGAAAGAGGTGGATTTGAAATATTCCAATAGTGCCTAAATGAGGAATATACAAATTTTCACATAATGACTAATAATATTTTCTGTTTCTTATCATCAATGTATATAAAGCAATAATGATATATTTATATTATTTCTGATTTTCATTCAGAAAAAAATGCATCCTGAATCATCAACAAATAACATGATAGATTGTTTTTTAAGATGTCTAAGAATTTTACTGTCTTTAGGAAAAAAAAAACAAACTCTCAGAAGAAGAACTAATAACTTCTTTACAGGTTTGTAGAAGAGGTGTTCAACTCATAGAATCTACTTCCAGTCCAAGTACAGTAATAGCTTTCTTTTGGAATATACTGAAGGATCACATTTTACGGAATTAACCACAGCTTTAAATCAAAGCTATGTTTTCTTTCTTCTCTGCTTCTTTGCTCTTATGTTCATTATCCCGTTACTTTAATCCACAAGTACAAAGATAACACCATCTATTCACTGATAGATCACAATGTAATATTCAAATGGGGTTTAAGTAAAAAAAACAGACTTTTCTGTGAACCCTCTTTATGTTATTTGTTAACTCATTACCTCTGATAAATACAGTTTTGTGATCAGAGCTTTACAGCAATCTTTTTTCACTCAGTGGGCAAAATAATAAATGCCATGAATGTGATATAAAACCTAACCTTCAGGCAACTCCAGTAGTTCAATTGGGTAGTTACACAAAGCAATTCACATCTTTTCAGGCAGAGTCAATAACAAAGCATGGAGTAAAGTCCTAGAAACACAAGGGCATTAATATGGGTCACAGCGTCTTTGACCCTCTACACAAAACAGTACAGAGGTGTGCCTGAACACATCCACAGAGATCTCAAAATCATTCAAAACATTTGGAGCTCACAAAAAAGCCCTCAACCTTCAGATGTATGAGCAATGCTGTGAGGATTCCTGTACACACACCTGCACTATCCTAGTGCTTTCAGCGCATCTCATTGCATGGTAAGAGCCTTGGACCAAAAATTTGCCAACCCTGTATTAAAGGTTATTGAAATCAATTTGGTGGGACAACTGCTAGATGATTTGTTCACAGGTAAATAGATAAGGCTAAATGCTCAATATTAAAATAAAACTTGCATATAAATATAATAAAACTTGAGCGACAGAGCCTGGAACAGGCTACCCAGAGAGGTTGTGGAGTCTCTTTCCCTAGACTTGCAAGACGCACCCAGTTCTGTTCCTGTGTGGCCTGCCCTGGGCGTTCCTTCTACAAGCACAGGTATATGCTACAGTCTCTGCTGAGTTGTAATCAGATGATTTTTTTTTTTGTTACATTTGCTTGACAGATCATATACAAATTGCCCTGTAACATGAGGCCTGTGGTGGGTAATTTACTGTTTGAGACAGAGATAGAAACATCAAGATTGCCCTATAAAATAATTGAAAACAAAGCATGACATTGACTGCACCTTTAAGAATGTCTACTTTAAAATATTACTTTATAGTATCGGATCCCTTTCCACACCCAATAATTTGTAATAAATTACTTTAAATCACAGCAGCATTAACATGCCTAGGGCAGATTGGTAGGTACACATTATCTAATGGTCTAATTCATGTGACAACTGATTGCAGAGAAGGGGAATTTCATCAGCGCAGATTCTAATCAAAGAAAAGGTCAAGTTTCCTGTAGCTGTAAGTCAATTGTAGGAATGATTAAAGGTGCATCCACCTTCCTGGCAGGCACTCCTAACCTCGCCCATCACAGCCCTCCACAGAACCCGGCTCCTCTTCTGTCCTCTAAGGGAATCAGGTGTCTGCCAGCAATTAGCCTTAATGAGCCCGTAGTACATTCCAGAGAGAGATGTTGACAAGCCTAATTGCAGAAAGCAACTGTAGAGGCTCTGTATGCCTGAGACAGAGCTCTAACGCCTGATTTGCCAGGCAGTCTGCAAAGCACAGTACAAATTCACCTCCAAACAGTAAAATCAGGTGAGGATGCCAATCTTTTATAGAGCTCCTGGAAACTCAAGGGCAGAGTTTTGCACTCAGAAAACGGTAGATATCCACAGCACAGACAGCTTTGTTCGTATTTTGAATACTGATGTCTCCTCCAAGTTTTGACTGACTTGCTCTCTGGTTAAAAGGGTAACTGTTTCTGTGAAACCAAAACCTTGCATTTTACTTCTGTAGATGGCTTGTGATGTAGGTGCATTAATTACACTGTAGTTACTCTGATTACAATATGGTTCTAATTTTGATGTCTGTAATTACTACCACTTCATATAGCTAGAAGCTTAATTTAATGCCTGAATTACTTTTAATTACCTCTTAAGTTCCTTACTTTCATATTTGATACATGCACTTACTGCAAAACTCCACTATCAGAAGATTAACTTAATTACCTTATTTCCAAGTGAACTTTTATTCTTGGGCAATTCCTAGTGATCTGTGAGTTCTCATCTTTAATTAGTCTCTAGCACATTATGCATTTCTGTGTTGAGAATGCACTACTTTAATTGCATTCTTTTTGTAGCTGGTAATCATATACAGTTTTCAAGCTTCCTGAATTTACACATGTGACAGGGATTCAGTTTTATACTTAGATCAACATAAAAGACAACATGACTGAAAACCATCAGTAAAGCAGTGCAAAGATCTTATCAGGCTCATATTTCCTCAATTCTATAAAGAGTATAGTCAAGAATAGAATGGTAGCGGTGTGGCCTCACAATGCTGAGTACAGAGGGACACTCACCTCCCTGGTCCTGCTGGCCACACCATTTCTAATACAAGCCATGATGCCACTGGCCTTCTTGACCACCTGGGCACACTGCTGGTTCTTATTCAGCTGGGTGTCAGCCAGCATCCCCGAGTCCCTTTCTGCTGAAGAGCTTTCCAGCCACTCTTCCACAAGACTGTAGGACTGCATGGGGTTGTAGTGGCCCAAGCGCAGGAGTCAGCCCTTGGCCTTGTTGAGGCCCATATGATTGGCCTCAGAAAACCTGCTTAAACTTGTGAGACAGTAATATGCAGATAACAACATTTATTCCTAAATAACAGAAAATCTCAGAAAAGCAACAGTCTCAGTTCATTTGTTTCCTTTTCTGTTTGGTGACCAGCATCATATAAGCACAGTGATGAAATGTGTCTGATGACAAATTCTGCTCAGCTATTCAATTCCCTTGCATACAACATATTCTTGATAAGTTAAGGATCTAAAATTGTTTTACCAGTCTTAATGTGCAAGTTAATTGAAGGTCTTATATGAATCCATATACAGTCCTGAAAATTGATTAAAATAGCTGTATGAAAGGTACTCCGAGCCAATGCTCTTTTACTCTGTCGATTAGTTTCTTGATGAGATTCCAGAGAGAAAAGAAAGAAATTAAGGGGCAAAATGGCATTTAAAAGAAAAATTCAATGATGCAATTTAAGCCAAATGTTCTTTTCCACAGCGCATACTGGCTCTGTGTGTATACGTACATGTGATATATAAAGACAAAACCCTTGTAGCTCTTCATCTACCCTCCACATTTCATTCTTCAAATACTGTCAAAGATTTTTTTTTTGACTTTTGATATGTAGATTTTTAGACTATTAATATTCAGGAGTCATCATTTAGTGCTACTAATCTATTGCATACACAACCACATTTTTCACATGCTAGATGTATTGTATGATACCACAAATATGGAATTTTTATAGGATTTACAAGTTTTTCTAGAAGTGTCATTGTTCTCTTTTGGAGGTGCCAACTATTTTTTATTTTGGGGGATTTTTTTACAGAAGTATCGGTATGCAACAGGAAGAGGGTAAAAAAAAAAAGTGTCAAAAAAAAGGCTCTACCTGCCTTTTTCAGCTTAATGTTAATCACCCAACAACAGCTTGTGTAGCTCATCATCACAGAGAGTTTGTGTAATGTTTCTAATGCTTATTTGCTTGGTAGTTCAAACACTAGCTTAGCATATTTGTAATTAAACTGTTTCCTCAACAACCCTAATTTAATATGGGATAACTAAGACATTTGTGGCCTCTTCATACTGTCCTTTTTGTGTTTAAGACAGCCTGCTTCCTCCTGAGAAAAAGAAGGATATTGCTACGACTGGTCAGAGTTACATCCTGAATTCAGTTCTTCAGGTCAGGTCTGAACTACTGAAAGGTTTTTGTTGGTGGGTTTTTTTTTTCAGATGATAACAAAGGCGAGAGATGGATGTGTCATCAGGCATTATTGTTTACAACAAATCCAGCCTATGCCAGTCTAAAAGGAATACTGTTTTTTTTCTTGAAGTTTCTGGGTCCTGTTGTAAACAAATGGTAATAGAAGAAATAGAAAAGGAAGATGTTTGTGAAGGTGTTTAATTGCCCAGGTATCTCTGTACCAGACTTCAAGTGTGATCCTTTTCAGCCACTTTTAACTTTGTGTTCTCATTGGCAGTAGTTGGAGGAGTAAAATATCAGGACAAAGCAGGAATGTTTTTTCTAAAAAATATATATGCATATGTATGCACACATCATAGAACACATGCTTTGCTCATCAGTTCTGAACAACTTCTTTCGTTTGCTTGTATATGTGGAAGCATTGTGCAAATCAGTAAATACCAGCAGTCACTGTTGAGATGTGCACCGTTAGTTTTAGCAGAGCTAAATTTCAAATACCTTCTTTCAAATCATCTTCTGTGGGGTCTTTTACTGGATATAAACCTAAGAGCCTACTGAAAAATAATCAGTGTGGCACATTAAAACACACATAGGATTAGGCTAAGAGGACAAATTCACAAAACTATATATCCCAAATTATCTCTCAGCGTTTTATTAGCTTAATGGGGAACATTAAACAAATAGTATTAATGGGAAAGCTAATTTATTTTCAGGAGTATAGTTATCACGAAAACATTTTCCTCATTTTTAATGTGGTGTGGTATTTTTAATTAGCTTTGAATCTTTAACTATATTTCACAAATCCTTTTACTTATGCAGCCCATAAATTTAATTAAATTTTTTTTTTAGTTAAATACTTTCTGCAGACCCTATTAATATTCAAACTTAAATTCAGGAAATTAATAAAGACACTGATTCAAAAAGATGCATATTGCTTGATACTAACTTGACATTCAAGTTTTTCTGAAGGATACATACCTATTTCTGAATCTTTAAACACCACAAAATGCTGAGATATTCTCACGTAAGCAGATGAGAGATGGTTTTCCAATCCACCTAACCAAAATGAATTGAAAAAGGAATCCCAGTTTGGCTATTCCATACTGCACACCAAGGCATTAATTTTTTTGAAAAGGTTGTAACTTACAATTCAGGAAATGCTACTTGCAAGAAGGCCAGATTTTCTCCATTTTCACATTTACTACTGATCATCCAAATTATTACTCTATGTCAGCAGACGTATTGAAATATCAGACAATGTTTACAAACAAGCACATGCTCAGTCTTCAAACTGAACTTTTCCCTTTGAAATAGATCCATTTTCTTGCAGGTCCCACTGAAATAAACCATTTACCTCTCCAAGTTCACACTGCTGTTTCACGTAATCTGACAGATTTTTATGTGAAAACAATTAAAAAAGAAAAAAAGTATTTCCCAGCTATAGGGGAGACTATATTTCATCAGCAAACTGAATCCAGTCCTGACCTTATTATATTCCAAATGCTTTATGAAAATCAAATATGATTATTTTTGTTTAGCGCTGATTCCAAATTGCTTTGTTACTCTACAAAGTAATTAAAAGGGAAATTATTTTGGTTTTCATTAAAATTTCAATTCTACAGAATAGATTAAGTAAAAACAAGTGACTCTCTGCATTTTATTCTGATTGTAATCAACTATCTTCTGGTTTTGTCTTAGCTAGAATTGATGGGAAAAATAAGCGTCACTATTTCCCATAAAACTTAAAATCACCTTTCACGTGAAAATTATTTTACTAAAACATTTTTAATGGGAAAAATTGTACTTTGGGATAATCAATTTTCTCTAAACACACAACTTAAACTACTTGATTATCTCTCTCTGAATAGTCTTTTGTTGTCAGCAACTATTTCAATTTGCTACTTTTTAAAGTACCATCAGATTTTCTTAACTCACTGACAACTGGAGTTATGGTTTTAATGCTAGAAATGTCACAATTCATAGTATCGGTTTAAAATGTAGCAAAGTTACAGGCACATGTATATGGTTTATTACCTGTCAGATAATGTCTGAATGTGTATGGAAGTTGGTCACTTTCAGCTATTGGAAATTATCTGGAAGTAAATATACTCTTGTTTCATGTAAATGACTGAATTTCTCTTCTCTGCGACTAAACTGTAATCTGTTTTCCTGCATATACAGGAGACTGCACCTTCAGAGCTTTCACCCTTCTTAATGATCATGTCTATATGGAGAAATGCTTTTTCAGATATGCATTTTCAGTTACCATTCCACATTTCTTGTTTGACAGACCAACACGATAATGCTAAACTCAGAAGGTAATTATAGAGTGACAAGTTTTATGATTGAAGTGCTGGTTTATCCAATTATTTCCACAGCCATGTTCAGCTTATAATTTTTTCCAAAACACAACAAATTGTGCTGTTTACTCTCCTGTTCCATCAGATATATACTAATTCACCAATCTTTTCTATCTCTCAGTCTCCAACTTCCGAGGTGGTTTACATGATATATTTATCACTCTAAACAGTCTTGTTTTAGATAATTTAACATAATGAAGCCTGGTTGTATGCAAGTTTATCATTAAGGTTCCACCTTACCAATGATGTATTACACTGCAAACAATTCAGATGGTTCAAAGTAATGATGCATTTTGTTGATAGATCAAATAATTCAGAGTAATGATTAATTCATTGATACATGATCAGAAGAACATTAAGTTGGCAATATATCACACTTACAATTTTATAATAACAATATGTCCTTAATAATACTCTGAACGTTAATGTCAATGTACCATTAGTTGAGGGATATATAATGTAAAAACACCTCACTTGAAATGAAGTCATCATAGAAAATAATTTTAATGTTGCAGTTATCTCCTTAAACATCTTAATATTTGTTCTTCAAAGAGAAAATATAGAAAAATTCTGAATTTAATTCCTATAGCTTGCTGTAGGGAATGAATAATTCTTCTGCATAGCAAGGAAAGATTCTTTTGTGTCGAGACAATGTCAATGTCTAGAAGAAAATATTTTTTTCCTAATTTTCTTTTTTAAAAGTGCGTGTTTAAAGTTTCTGATCATACACCCATTACTGTGCTATTCCACCTCTAAAGGTCAAGCGGAAGTTTTTCACAAAACAGAACTCATGGAGTCATTTACAATGGAAAAGACCTTTAAGATTACAGAGTCCAACTGTTAATCCAGCACTGTCACATCTATCACTAAGCCATGTCCCTCAGCACCACATCTTCATGTCTTTTAAATTCCTCTAGGGAGGGTGACTGTACCACTTTCCTGAGAAACCTGTTCCAAGCCTGGACAACCCTTTTCAGTGAAGTCATTTTTCCTGATCTCCAATGTAAACCTCCCCTGGTGCATGGAGTCAGAGGCTACGTCTTTATTACCAAAGAGTGCATAGAGAGAAACTGCGACAGCAAGATATATTCAGATAAATTCATCGTGGAAAATGAGCACACATTTTTAAAAGCCAAACAGAAAGTGATTCAGAAATTGTCTGGGATGTTTGTGAATCTGACCTGAATGCCTTTTGAGACGATATGCCTAGGTGGGTAAGTAAATCCAGTTAAAACAGGGTGAAACATAACAGTTTGTGACAATGTGAAGACCAATCGAGATGATCAAAGAGAACAGTTTGAACATAGCTGCAAATCAGTAAATACTTAGTTCTAGGTCAGGAGGAGATAAGAAATTCTCTGAAAAGCAGCATTAAGCCACTTTCTTCCAAGTTAAAAGCAGTCTCCTAAGAACAGCCATGGATAAGGTGCTATGAGCAAAGAAAAGATCCAAGGAGAACAAGAACAACAAATGGATTTTGAGGGTCTACTTGGTGAGAATAGTGGAAAAGTGAGGATAAATTTGTGAGAGGAAATAAGATGAGCACTGGAGAAAGTGAAATCTTCAAGATACATAGAAAAAAAAGCAGAGTTCAAAATAAAGAAACTACTTGTACTGATGGAAAATGCTAGGGTTGAAAAGTCCCATCCTAGCAGTAAGGGACAGCAAGTGAGAAGGTAGTATGCTTTATGTCCTCTCTATGTTCTAGGAGAATTTGTATATACCTTTCACCTCAGGGATGTAGCTAGCTATGCCTAATTAGTCTCAAGAGAAAAAAGATATAGTTAAAGATATTTTAAAACATCAACAATACCTCTACATTTTTAAAAGCCAAACAGAAATTGATTCAGAAAGTGTCTGGGACGTTTGTGAATCTGAACTGAGCATCTTTTGAGAAGATAATCTACCCAAGTGCCTTGTCACATATTTTAAGTCACTGTTTTACTTCAAGGGTAACTGCATGATTAATGAGACTAAAGTTATGACTTCTATGTTATCATGTAATAAGTTTTTTCTCCCGCTCTCATAAAAACCCAACCTGTGTCATGATCAGTCATGATCTAAGGTCTGGTCCAATTCTCCTTTAAGTCCTTCAGTGACAATCACACAAGAGGCACCCATGGTTACTAGCATCCTCTTCAAACCTATCTCTAATTGCTGCAACAAAAGTTTTTCCATTCCTTATCTGATGCTTTCCTTTCTTAATTTCCTCATCTTTTCTCTATATTTCCTTCTATGTCACATTCCATTATCATCTTGATCTTCACATATGACCAGATCCAACTACTAAGTCAATGGTAAATCCAGGACTTACACATTAGAATACGATAAAACATCTCTCTTTATACTCTCTGCATCAATTTATTTCTCCAGTCTACTGAGGAAGACTACTAACAAACTCTTCTGACTCTGACCTTCTTTTCTCTGAAAGAAATTCAGTTCTTTAATTCATGCAGTAACTTTCTGATGGGAAATCAAACCTGCATGATGTGCTCACAGAGCTCAGTAAACAAGTCAGAGGGACAGGTGAATTTGTGTAACAAGGTGGGGCTCCCACCAGGAGTTCATGCCAGATGATATCACTTGAGGTACCAGCTGATGGCAAAAATCTTAACTGGCAAAGTTCCTGCTTCTTTGCAGCCAATTGGGCACATCAAATAACCCTGTCTTTCAAAAAGATTTACAGAACTAAGAAGGATTAGAAAATGTGTGAAAATTTGGTCCCTGTGACAGAGGAGACAAAGAACACATTTTAAAACCTCAGTGTAACTGCGCTACAGAAGGGAAAATGATTTTTAAAAAAGACCTAAGAAGCCTTCAGGACACCAGGAAAAGCCATTAAACCCAGCAAAGTCCAATATCTTGCCTTGTACACTATGAATATCTGTCATTATTTCCAGAGTGACCCCACTGTTTTTGTGTGCAATCTTGCTGGCTAGATAGTACTTTTGTAACTTTTAAAATTTAATCTCCATAAATGCCTCATTATCCTATTATCTGCATTAGGCTGGAAACACGAACTTGAAAAGACATTACCTATAACATTAAGACGTCTTATAATTTAACTGAGCTTTCCTAAATGTCCTGGTTTGAGTGAGAACAGAACTAATTCTGTTCAGTGATTTTACTTTTCAGTTCAGTTCTAACTCCCTGCACTGTCTGAAGTTAGCAGGGTGTTTTCACAGACAGTGTCTGCTGCTGGCAGTGGTAACACCCCATGGTCAGAGTTACTGCCAAGTATTGGTGTGCAGACCAAGGTCACTGCTGGATCTTGTGAACCACACTGGGGGGTGCAGGAAAGTGAAAGGCAGCACCTGCAGGGAGAAGCAGACAGGACAGGTGACCCCAAACTGACCACCAAGGTATTCCAGCCCATATACATCATGTTCAGTATAAAGCTGAGGGATCTGGAGGGTCTATAGGGGTTTTTTTGTTAGCTTGCTAGTTTTGCTTGCTCTCCCTTTTAAAATAAATTTCCTGTCCTTTGTTTTATACTGAATTTGATTTTTTTTTTTTAAATATTACTTTTATATTATTTGTTCTCCAGTGAAAGAGCTAAGGTAATAACAGAATTACAATGATTTCACATGTTTATTAGAATGCTTGCAGTATTTAGAATAAGGTACTTGTCCTTTACATCATTTATTACAGAAACAACTTGTATTTTAGTACTACCTCATGTGACATCTCACATCCTTTCCTTGAAAAGGTAGCATCCAGTACTGAAAAAAACCCCAATGTTTACATGCTTCATTTTACACCCTGTTATTAAAAGTAGCTAGAAAAGCTGCAATTAATCTCTGGAAAGATCGGAAACATTTTGATAATACAGTTTTTGTTAAAACCACAAGTTCTATAGTGTTAACAAATTGTAATAGTGATAAGGCCTGAAGACAAAAATCAGTATTTACAGAATACTGTTCCTGACCTACAAAACTGCTTTATTACTTGAGTACAGCCACTGAATGAATAAAATGTCCTTCTCTGTGATTCACTATAGAGATATACATATTTATATATGAGTTGGTACTGGCAAACGCTTAAAAACATTCATACATAAAAATAGTTATGTCAATGTTTATATAAATACATGTGTATATACACACATTGCATATACACACATGTATATATGCACATATATATCCCATATTTTATATGAAAGCACCTGTCATCACATTTACTGACAAGGAATTCCCTCTGCTTCCAATTCCAGTGCCTCCTTGTGGCAGTGCAAAGGAGGACACAGCTGCAGTTGGGAGAAAACTCATTAACTTCAATTGCTCTGCAAATTTCACAAGACAGCTCTAGACAAGAACCTAATTAATGCAAAAAACTATTCCTCTTTTATAGATTAACTCTAAACCAAGAAAGCCAGAAAAAGTAGAAGGTATCCAGGTTGAAAAGCCTGCTACTGTACTGTTCTCCAGTTAGTTTCTTGCACTGGGCTCCTGTCCTCAACTTCACCAATCTCGTGGGAGACAATTTTTCTACGCTGAATGATGCGAGTCATTCTAAATAAAAATAAAATTAGTTTTTAATTATTTATTGCAGTCAGGCATAACATGCTGACTGTGGCTGGCATTTTTTTTTATTTCCTATGATTTAGGTGAATGCAACATATCAATTCAACCATGTAAAATTAAGGACTTCTAATTCACTTAGGTGCAATTGCTGCACTTCTGCACATCTCTGCATACTCCACAACTTCTCATTACACTGTAATGTTTTCATACACTGTAATATTTTATTTTATACAGGGTAACAGCTGCAGACAGCCAAGATTTCACATTTATCACACCAGGGCCACTTGGAATTTCAGCAAGGTTTCAATGATCGAATGCAAATCCTCATCTACAAATGCCATCTACAAATGCTCAAAGAAAGAGAATTTCCCAGAGAGAACCCAGCAACTGTCAACAAATCAAGTACTTTCAGTTCCACACAAGGAAAGGAATAAAGTAAATATTCATGGAGCAGCTGCCTTAAACATACTGATCTAGGTTACCTCCTTCATAGTCATGTGACTGCTCATAAACCTACACTGGGCATTTAAAGGTATTTAACGAGGTGACATTTGTCATTTAACAAGATAGGACATTTTTGATGTAAATGACCATATATTCCCTGCTTTTGTAATTTACTTTTACTGTTACCCCGACTTAGTTCTGCACAAAGTAATAGCATAGGTTCCTAGGAAGTGGAACAGAATGATACTGCTCAGTCCTGCTGCAGAAGCTGCAAGCAAGAAATGGTGCAGCCCTTCCAGGTAAGGGTATATAGACCATAAAAGTGGCTTTGGGACTTTTTGGCATGTTTTTCTATTCCTTTATGCTGCCAAGGTGACTTGAAGGTTGTGCAATGTTATGCAACTACAGGGCAGCCCTTTGGGAGACTCACAGTGTACCTGATGGGACCATAAGAAAGTGTCAGGAAAATTTATTTGGGCCAAAAAGAAAAAAATTAATTCTTCTCTCTTCTCCACGTAGGAAAATGGGCTCCAGTTCCTGTAATGTCCAAGATCTGCGTTTCCTGACTATAGTCTGGACTTTCATGCATTTTAAAAAACAAATTGAAGTTTCTGAAGCAATAAAAAATATTGTGTTTTGCAAATATACACAATATTTTAAACTGTAGCTGTTGTTCGAGGAATAGTATCACTAGATCCTCAAGGGCTGACTTTCAAGTCACTGTTTTTGAACAAAGGCCTGATTGTATTATTCCCACCAAATCTGCACATCTCTCTAGTTCAGCAAAATTTAGCAGAAATCCATAATCAACTACCTTGATATTTTTATCAAACACTGTACTCATCGTTTACCACCAGCAGGGCTACAAACAGCAGCAGTCTGAAAACCTGTTTAATCAAAGCAGTCTCCTGTCTTAACTAACATTTAAAAGCAATGTGTTAAGTACTTTAAAATTCATGTGAACATCTGGTCCCAAAAGTGACAAACAGGTTTCTAGTTTTTCTGAGTATGTCCATTCTGGATTTGTACTACTGAACAAAAACAAACATAAAAAATAATAGCACCACCACAACAAACAAACCGACCCACAAAAAACCCAGCTGCTTGTAAAGCAGGGGAAAATGATAGCCTTAAATGAGTCAACAGATTTCTTCCCGACCCTCTAATGTTCTCCCAGATTCTCTGTTTTGAGCCAAGGAACTTCAGGGAAGTTACGAAAAGGAGATGGGACTCTGACATACTTCAAAAAATTCTTCAAGTGTTGGCACAGTATCTCAAAGACTAAGACCACAAAGAAAGAAGCTAGTGAAACTCAGGGCACTTCACAAACCCCAGAATGATGCCATTAAGAGATGTGTCGTTGCATATTGTGAAGCTATTTTGCTCCTCTTACAGTTTTGTTCTGTGTGGCTTCTCTGTATAACTAATATTTTGGTGAGAATTTTTAACTTGTGTAAATAATGAGAAAATCAGTCAATGTTTTGGTATTTGAGTAGGCACAGATGTACCAAAAGCCTATAATAACAGTTGGAAAACCCTCATTATAGAAGCACAGAGCTTCTACAGAGGTGATTATTTGATCCCTCGCATCAGAAGTAGAAAAATGAATATGTAAGAGAGATTAAGCAGTTTAAATATTCACACAGGAAATCCATATCCAAACTAGGGAGAATAATAGGAAGCGGCCTAGGAAGGACTGATTTAATCATCTTTTATTGTTAGACCACTCCCACCAAATGTTGTTAAT